>JAAAKL020002371.1:3219-26368 GCA_010016065.2 Carybdea cf. marsupialis auct. non (Linnaeus, 1758) | reverse complement strand
TTAAGTATTGGAGAGAAATTCGTTTAATGTTAACAGGGCTACCGTGAGATACCTGCAACGAACCAAATCAATTAAACCAGTTCAGTAAAGCCGGATCTCAGCTAGATGGAGAAAGTAGACGCTATCATGATTTTCCACCGCTACATTTTCCTTCCTACTTTGAGAGAAATCTCCACTTAGTAGAGGAAAGAGCTAGGGAGTGGGAAACGATTCAGAACATTGATAACACGATGAGAAATATTTTGTGAATTGTGCTTCTTTAGTTCAACACATACTAAAACAGGAAGGAGATAGGAAATAGCTTTGAAGAAGCTTCTGAGTACAACCGATTCATACAGAACCAGAGAAAGCGAAAACGTTTCATATACGGCTGCAAATATGGAGAGGCAAAGTGACGTGGTGTCTAGAACTATAGGTATCTTAGAAATGCAATCGGTGTACATGGTGAATCTGATTGTTATACGACTTTGTCATCTTGCTTTAACCAACTCAAACATAAGTCGATTTAACCTAATAACATAGAACTATACTACACAGTAATATCGCCTAAAGTCAAAATGCCGCTTAGCTCTGCAAGCTATCGATAATCCCTGCATGCTTAGTTGCTACGAATTATCCGTAACAAATACTGAGATGACTGTATAGATGCCACTTTATTATAACACAAAGACAGTATTTCGTCCATCTGAGATTTGTGGTCCAGAGTAATAAAGTTTAAATCGTTGGTTTCGCTATGAAATTTTTGCTTTAGTTGTATGGAGAGATCATGGTTGTAAAAAGATTGTTTAGATCTTTTTTCAATTTTATTGGTTTATTTCATCGGCTAACATTCAAAATTAGAAATCAGTTCTACTTTCTGACATGCTAAGTTTTCAGCTTCAGCTACAGCATTACACAAAAACATGGGTAACGGTGATAAATACAGCAATGATAAATGAAGTGGCGATAATTGTAACAGCGATAAATGTAACGGCGATAAATGCAACGGCGATAAATGCAACGGCGATAAATGCAACGGCGATAAATGCAACGGCGATAAATGCAACGGCGATAAATGCATCTGCGATAAATGTATCTGCGATAAATGTATCGGCGATAAATGCAGCGGCCATGATTTGCCTCTTAGTGGAGATTCGTCTTGAACTTAAAGGAATCAGAAAAACAACTTTGTGTTAATGGTTATCAATGATGTGTATAATGCGTAGGTGTCTACAGTGAGGAGACAATATCCTTCTGAATTAAGAACTGATTGCCTAATGACAATTTGAACTTTGAGTTTTTCCAATACAAATGCACCATTCAATAGCTGATGGTCTTGTTTAACTCATTACAGTTTTTGTTCAAAATATTTTTCTGAAGAGTACAAGAACTAGTGATCGATGAAAGTAGAGAAGCTGGAAGAATCCCACGAACTGTAGAATGCGAGCTTACATCAGAATTAGGTAGGCCTTTATCTTTCCATTCCGTTCGCATTTTAACAAAAATTGATAATTTTAAGTGAAATTTATTTTATTAGAATGTGCTCATTTTTCGCTCGGTAGCACCTTTCCAGTTTCGTATGACAGTAGTGGATTTTCGTCCTTCAAACTATTCCGGCTTTGACTGTCTCCTTTGTAACTTTTTGTCTCCATTTTTTTCCCCACTGCGTCGACGACTCTCCCTCTCTTCCCCTTCCCATTCCTTCCAGTAACCGGGCGTTGGCATTTTTGTAGTTAATTCGTATAATTTGTACGTCTTTCAGTAACATTATTATCACCTGGATTGTGGTAATGAAATAAACAGTTACTCAAATCATTTATATATGAAATAATCATAAATTTGTGTGAAACATTTCTGAAAGTTTGTAGCTGTAAAACCAAGGTGACCCATTACCGCAACCGTTAAAATGCTAAATATTTTATTCGATACCTTATCAAGTTAGACATCGGTACCAAGGGACCTTGTAAGTTAATTAGTCTTTCAATTTCTTTTCCTTAATATTCGGTTCTCAATATTATGAGTACTATGATTGATGTACGACTATTCTAGGGATTCTTACGTCGACACTAAGAGACAAACTTGACTACTGAAATGTCTAAAAAGTGCTTTGTTTTTTGAGAAGAAGAGGAGGTTTATATTTAGTGTAAATGAGGTGTTTCAGATCTTGTGTGGCTCTTCTATGTTCTTAATAACTGTTGCATTGTAAGATATTGTGTGTGTTTTTAAATCAATCGGCATTTACTTTGTGTTCTTGAGACACAGTAGGGGACCATAGCAATCTCTGATCCTACTCTTGGGGTCACACGAAATATATAGGCTAAAACACCGGTCTGGGTCTTACGATTATAGTACACTGAAAATTTGTATAAATATATTTTTTGCTCTTAATTATAAAATCAGACACACGTTGTTGGACTGTTGGTGTATCGGAAGGAAACATTTTATGGCAGTATTATGTATTATGAAGAACAACCTCAAAGCAAACCTATGCCACTGTATGTTTTTTGTGTGTGTCGAGTATGATCGTGGCAGTGTTAACAACTGTTTGTATATTTTAGTCTTAGTTAATTTCTTAACTATAGTGCTATGATATAGCTTACAAATAGAAAGATGTAAATCACGGGATTAGTCTATTTGGCATGTTACTACTAATGACGGAGACACCTCTAAAGACTTGATCGCCTCATTTGAGAATCGTCTCTGTTGATACTTTTCTTACATTCTCTTTGCAGTCGACTCTTGTTCCCCTGGAGACTTAGTTACTGTCACTGGAATAGTCAAAGTATCGAATACTGAAGAGAGTAAGTACGAAACCATCTCTCCACGCTATTTTCAAAAGGAGTGTCCCATTAAATCGTTGATTATACGATGGTAAGAGAATTACACAGGATAAGTGTTAAAGGTGTCTGATATCGGTAAATAAATAAAGAGAATTTATCGTTACCTTTCGTTTCCTATATTGCGAATTACTTACTGTGAATCTAATAAATGGGATAAGAAAGGAAAGAATTGAGTATTTTGAATTTTATTTATTAACTTGTTTTTGTATTGGAAACAAGATTCACTAGAGAATCCAAATAAACAAACGACTTTTACAAGGGTTGTGATACCAATACTTGCTACAAATGAATGCCAAACCTAAAGTATAAAATAAAGGTGAGTACAATAAAGAATCTTTGAGTATAACCCAATTAAGGCTTAGGCGCCTTGCTTACAGCAAAGGTCCTATATGGCAACACCGGTGGCCACAAGTTGAAATTTGGTATCAAGTTATTATTTTTGGGGGGCATAGCAGTTCATGCGTAGTGAGTTTATTATGATGAGTTGTTTTCATTTCCTTTGCTACCTTCGGTGACACTGCTCTCCAATCGTCAAGCCACTAGACAGTTTGTAATACGGCTGTACGTTTCGTCGATCTAATGATCTCTCTTTGATCTCTTATCGATCAAATATTTCCAAAGCAAATACGATATTCCTTCTTAATGGTTTGGCCTGAGTAGAGTTAAGTATCTGTTCACATGAAACTGGTACTTCGGATGATGAGCGTCTTCAAATATTTCACTGAAATGCCTCGTAGTTCAAATGTAAGGAGAATTTATTGTGGATTCCACAATTGCTTGTATTTTTCATTAGCGGGTTCATTGTTTCCTTTTTGTGCTGTCACGTTTAGGCCCGATATTTTTCGAGGGCCCCGAACTGGGAGACTATTATACTGTTTCTGTGCTTGCTGTGTAGACATATCAGGTACTGTCTTGAATAATGCATGCTGTGCTTTCCTCTCGAGTTAAAATAAAATGGCCGCATTTTTGCGCTTGAAGAGTTTGTCAACAACCATTGTTGACAGTGCAGTCCCACATGTTTAACTGTGAAAACTCTCCCCATTCAAGATACTGGAAGGAATAACAAAGATAAATGTACATTTGCACTGAAGATTGATGCAAATTCTGTGTATAACAGCAAGAAGACGAGAGGGGTGTCAATTGACGACGGTGACCAGATGAATGATTTTACTGTGAAGGTAAGCCTGTTATTTTTGGCCCTTTTTTGCAGTAGATGAAAAATTTAATACTGGAAATATACTAAAGCAATAGCAATATGTCACCAAAGAGTGCAAGAATTGGCGATCAATAAATGCTGATACACTGAATAGCATCCCAATTAGGTGGTATATCGGAAATAGCCCAATACAAGGTTCATTCAAAGACGCTTCTCAGGCATTGTCTACCTATTTGCACACTCTTAGTGCTGGTGTTTATCTAGAGTCCTATAGTGTATACATATTTAGTAGATACAGTTAGCGTCTAGTGAGGCCCGTGACGACTTTTTACATTGGTGTTGTGAAGAATGTGTGTGTACACTTTTCTTCAGGAATTGTACAGCAAGACTTCGGCTTGAATCACGAGATTTAATGACCTTAGGTAATGAGCCGACGCACTGACAGCTTTTCCACATTGCATCGTGCTTTGTAATGAAGCTGCATTTATAATCGTGTTACACAGACTATTATTCTGTTCGAAACAAAATGTCTGAAGTGCTATTGTCTCTGACGCTTTTACCAAACTAGGTAGATTTTGACCAGTGACTTTCAGATCCGGAAGATACAGATAACAGCCCGGTGACGATTCTGTGATATAGCCGATCAGGCGAAGAATTTTGTTTTTGCCTTTAATACGTTCCATAACTGTAATGTAGACATGACTATCTTAGTTTGTATTTTTGTAACCACTGATCTCTAAAAAAAGTGGATCGAGGATCTTCCGTCTCAAAGTGAGGTCAGTCACTGGACGCCATTTCAGTCCCCATGAAACAAAGCTTATAAACAATGTCACGTAACATGGCGGACCTTCCCGTGCTATTTTAAGTAATGGAGGCCAGTAATCGTGACGCTGTTGGAACCAATGGGAAGCTCGATCAAGTCTTTTTTAGAGATCAGTTTTTGTTACCTACTCTTTTCATGTTAGATATATTTAAGTAGCAGCAGAATGTAGTGCCCTTGTCATAGGGCACATTGATCCTACCCTTTATGTTCAGATGTATCATAGGGTTATAGGACTAAGTTCTACTTTTTACGATCGCTGAACATCATCATATACATTAACTAGGAAAAGTTACGGAGGTTTTCGTTTTGGACATTCTCTTATCGGAAAATGTGATCTTTTAACGTCCCAAAGCGTGTTGAATGATGAAAGATTGTCAAGAGATTTCATCCGTGTCACAAATTTGCCCGAAATACTCCCTGAACGCGTCGCAATCAGCTCCCATTTTGTCCAAAGTCCGACATATTCATCTACGAATTTTTAAGCAGTAAATGTATCTTGACTTTCAGGACCTTTTGTGAGGCTTTCAGTCTATTAAGTTGCTACATTGTATTTTTACTTGTGTCTAGGAGTTGTACGCAATTCAAGAAATACATAAAGAGAGGGATCTTTTTCGACTAATTGTAGCGTAAGTATTTTTAATAAGAATCACAATGTTATACTAAATATCATACTCTATTACATAGACAGATCCTTTTATGTATTTCAGGACAAAGTCGTAGACAGGAAGCCAAGTACATTAACAAGTTTCTTTTCATTGCTGATTGCTTGTACATTAACTGTGAACTTGTTTACTACCTTCTTCTTTTCTACATTGAAATATTTAGATTGCTGTCTAACTTCAATCGGATAACAGACAAGATTTGTTTGAAAGCAGTTCGTCTTTCACCGAGCGGCAACAGATGCTGCTCGAATGCGATTTGCAAACTTAGTAACGGGCTACATTTCAAAAGAAAATTTTAACTTGTGGAAACTTAATTCAGTCCCCAACACGTGTAGAGTTCGCTCAAACAAGAGAATAAGCAAAATGGACGAAATTTTGATGTCATATGGGCTAGGCATCAAAGTATATTTAGATGCAGTTAGAGCGAACATGGCGACGTTTCTTAAAAACCTGTATTAAAACAACAGGGAACCATAGTAATGATGTGAGGTGAGATATTAAAGTTGATGCGGCCCTCATGAAACTTTTGATAATATCATGTCCGTGGTTGATCTGGCCATGTTTATCGCAGTCCTTCATCGGAAGGGTGTGTATTTTGGAAGGAAGGAATGGCTGCTCATTACACTTTTGTCTTTATTGTGATTATTCTTTTTTCACTTCTATTAAAAAATCCAGGTCTCTTTGCCCGTCAATCTACGGCCATGAGGTAAATATAGATCTGAGTTGATAAGTTTTTAAGTTGATCATGCAAAGCTTATATTATTCTAACTTTGTGTAGACATCCTTTTAGCCATTTTAGACACTGGGCAGGATTCTAGACAGATGGAAAAAATATCTTGATTTACTTGTGAAGAAAGCAAATAAAAAAGGGTACCATCAATAAAAAGAATGGAAAAAAGAAAGAATTAAATAGTGATGACCATTCTTCATTAACAAAAATACGAATTCAAAGTCAACTATTTTTTGGTATTCAATATCAATCTGGCCCTGTTTGTCAGAAGCATCGGTAAACCGGCCTTCCAGTATAGCATAAGCTAGCTCTTCTCCTGGAACAAATGGTTTAAACCGGTTAACTTTTTGCTCACTGAAAATCTATACCCTGTAGTTAGTAGATTTATTAAATATAGTGTGGACGGAAGGGCTGCTTGTTTAAAGATTTGCCCTCAAGGGGAGGCAATGGTTTGAGGGGATTTGTTTCGAGGAACATCGGTCTTTACTTCTAAAGAAACTGCTCGTTTCATCTTGATTTTTGGCTAGGAATGACCGTACAGGTATTCACAACTGAATAGTTTAGGCATTAGATACCTAGGGTATTTATTAGCATCCTACTAAGCAGGGTTGTAAAGATATTCGACTCTGACCATGATTACCGCTAGCTGACCGATTTCATGGCTGCGTATCCAAGTCATATGTTGTTATACAATACGATCTGTAATAAAAGATAGAACAATCATTATCATTACAGCATTGTCAAACAATGGCGAAAAAGACACAAACCATGGAATCGCTAGTAGAGTCTGATAGACGAGAAAGATTGCTTCACACAACTAGCCGTAGATAATAAAGGTTCTACATTTAAGCCGTTATCTGTTGTTGTTGATGATTGTTCATTAGGTAAAGTTTAGTCGTTAAGCGCGTTTACTTATGTGTACAAGTAATGTAAACTGCCCTTGTTTATGCAAACCGACTGTATGCTTTTGTAGCATGCTTAGAAGGTGATGCCGATTAGTTGTGTATGAGCCAACTATTTTTAGTGGATATGCTCTTGATAAAATTAGTTTCTATTCCTAAATTCTTCCTTGCATCATTGTTATAAAACGGCATTATTTTCAATCCCCATTAGCTAGTCAAAGCAGGTCTCATCCTTGCACTGTTTGGCGGGAATCAGAGATTTGCCGATGACAAGGTAAGATCCTTAAGCCGAGAACTACTAGTGCCAATTTAGGAGGATTTTCATTTTGAGGTGGTGACGTAACAATGGAACTTGTAAAGACTGCCTCAAGGGATATAAGGGGAATATAGTGTTACATTTGCGACGTCCAGCGTTAACCTTCCCTCGCACATGATGATAAATCTGGGGGGTTGGGGGGGTTCGTGGCATGCTCTATTTCGAGCGTAGCCTATTGTCCAGGCAGGATTCGAATCCAGAACCTCTGGCATATGAGTCCGATTCCTTAACCACTAGACCAGGGCGGCTATCTGTAAACAATCTGTATACAAGTGTATAAATAATTAGAGACGCCTTCAGAGCGAACACTTAATGGAATAAATGTCAGTTGTTTAATTTACCGGAATAGAACTTGCCTAAATACTCAGAAAATGCGACGCAATTTTTAAACTCACGTCGCACGTTTTAATGCTCCCTATTAAAGCACATTTTTCATTTCATGCTGCCCTATGATTTACATAACGTTTATCCTTTCTTTCCCTAAACAAAAATGATATATTTAAAGGTTTCCTCTAATGAACATAAAGTGTTTTGATATTCGCCTGATCAGTTACAAAAGCATCCCGGCAAGTGAGTTTTACTCTTACGCTTTTTCATGTGGCAGTTTATTGCTAATGCAATAAACTGGTGTTGGCATTTTTTTCCCGGGTGCCAAGGAATAATTCATCGGTGATAGGTTTTGAAAGTAACAGTTTTGTGGGTTTCTTTATTTTCTTATTGCACGCTTAAATGGTGACTGAAATCATGAGCTCTCCGTCGCAAGTCACATTCCTTTGTGGCACTTGGGCTGAGCCAGTAACTCAACGTCGATTGGATCAGAGTTTGCCTTGGAAACAATTCTTTAATAGTCCGAAGACTATTTTCGTGAACAAGCTAACGCGTACGCTTGTGCCCAAACTAATTCCCAGGGGTGTGAGATAATGTATAATCAAGGCATTATGCTTGCCACCTTCTAGAATCTTGTGCCAAATTGCATTACAAAGTATTGAAGTTTGTCAGAGTGGTAGGGAATAAAATGATAAATAAGAAGAGTTGACAAATAACTTAAGGTTACCAGCAGTGTACAACAACTGGACGCTAAGCAACAAACTATTTTAAAGAACTTCAAAATATCTGGAGTTTGCCTTTAAAAGAGACAGTGCCTTCCTAGGACACAGTAGTATGAATCCTTGTTTGCTTTACCGTAGAATCGAATTCCAATACGGGGAGATCCACACATTCTTGTTGTTGGCGATCCAGGGCTTGGGAAGAGTCAGGTATGAAATCAAAATACGTTGATTCGTCCTTGTTATGACTGTTGCATTCAAGAAACATCTGTGGTATGATGTGGATGATAACTTGCATAAACCCAGGGTATTGTGAGTCATTGTTTGCTCAAGGAACTCAGGTTTCTTAGAAAAGCAATGAAGTTCTTCATATGAAAGTTTTCACAATTAACATGCAAAAGGTACTTGTTGACTACTCGTAGGAGTATCATTTATATTCGATGAAGGAAGCTACACACTTTCATCGTTACATAGGTCCACATGAATAATAGTATAATACTAATAAAGTGAGTGGTAGAACTGATTTTGACGGGAAATAATTTTCAAAAGAAATAATTTTCACGAGATACCATTTTACTCGCTGGCGAGAATTATTGTTCGAGTATGAACAGACGCCAAAGAGTAAATTTGGATGGTGGGTGAATGAGGAGACATGTTACGTTATTTTTGAAGTAAGCTCTGTCTTAAATTGTACATTACGACTCTCACTCTGCTGCGTTTTCATCATTTTATTAGTTTAAAAACAGTATTTTTGGCGAATAGATCCTTGCGAACTCGCATTTCCAACTTGTTTCGTGAGTACTAAATTTCGCGTGGATTTCTGACGTGATTGGAATTTCTGCGAAAATTCATTCGCCTAAGGTACTTCTTGTCCGATCTTAAACAGTTTCCTTAAGTTGCTATTTCAGTAATCGAGATATTGAGGTTGGAATTGTGTGAGGGTACAATATGTGTTTATCATTTTATAGGCTAACTTACATACAACCTCATACCACACTTATAACCATGTCATCTTGTGCATCGTTCGAGTACAAACTCAGATTAACATTACATCTCAAGTTTTAAGTTTTACTTGTATTGCATTATTGATTGTTTGGCCCTAGAAAACGCCTTGGAATCGTGATTACGTTCAAACATTGTACCATTCTTCTTGAGTCACTAGCTTTTTAAAGCAAACTAGCGGAGCACTGGTGTGTCGAAGAGCACCATTCGAGCTATTTGTCTAGCAGTATTTCTCCCCATAATTTTGTCCCATTATTCTTTCAAATATTACAAGGTGTCCGCTGTGTTCTTATTAATGGTTGATTCATCATCATTATCAGATACTGACATTGGTGCTATTTGAAAGTAACACGAAAGTCAGCAAGCCGAATCAGTTCCGCAGTATGACTTACTTGACGTAACTGCTTCGGCGATGATCGCCCCTTGCTCCCACCAGTTTGCTCAAACGGCTCCGTCTCCCCCTGTCTTGGGCTTGGCGTTCTACTATTCTTATAGGCAGGCCAGTGTCAGCTATTATTTGGTCAATACAGTATGCATTCCAATAATTCCTGCTAGTTGTTGCACCTTTGTTCTTCTTTGTCTTCGTCGTTCTTACATGTCCAAGAAATCGCAGTTGCCGCTGGTTATTGTCTTTATCAGGTGGCGTAAAGTGTTGGCTCTTCTGAGAACTGATTTTTTATGCGTAGGATCTTTAGTATGCGTCGTAAAAACAACGATTCTGTAGACTCCAGTTGCTTTCTCATCTTATCACTAACAGTCTAGGTTTGACATCCATATAAAAGAGTACTCTACATGTAGCATTTTTGTAGGCAAAGTTTGTACTGATGTTTGTGTTCTCGGTAGGCCAGATATTTGCTATCGACCTGAAAGCTGTTTTAGCTATACCATCTTTTCCGTGCAATATCTTTGTCTGATTTCCTGTTTTAGCTGATTGTACTACCTAAGTAGACAGAGGTTTCACCTTGCTTTAAGCACCGTCCTTGAAATTGCATTCTGCATCTTGGAACTTCCCTTTTCTTAGACAATACAATACAACCGTGAACGATTTTTTTCAAATTCATATCCAGGCCAAATTTCTTGCTTTCTTTCTTTACAATGTCCATTATCTTTTGAAGTTACTCTTCCGATTAATTTAGGATTGATGTGTCATGTACAGATCTCAAGTTCTTGTAATTCATCCCTCCCGTCTTCACTCCATTATTTTGTGTATTCTGCGCATGCTTTTTTCGATATATAACGAGAATAATTCTGGTGATAAGACACAGCTATGTCTTACTCCTCTTTTTGCATGCGTATAGTTGCTAATGTCTGCAACATTTATCACAGCTGATTTTTGCTTCTAATGTAAGTTTTTGAGTAGTTCCAGATCTTTACCATTGATGTCAATTAGTTCCAATAACTGGAATAATGATTCGTGCTGAACTTTATCAAATCCGTTCACATGATCAGTAGAACAAATGTAGATATCCCTCTGCATTTCTACACATCTTTCACCAATCAACCGCAGTGTGATTATGGCATTTCTAGTGCCTCTCTGCTCATCAGGAGGAGATTGTGGTGATGGCATTTTTAGTTGTTTTGTCTGTTACCGTTCTAAATTTATTTTCTGGAATTTCTCCTTTCGTGCGACCTCGTTGTTAAAGCATTACTTTGGTCATGTGACTCATCAAGCTGATTGTCCTGTGCCATTCACATTTGGCTGTACCTGGTTGTTTTGGCACGGCTAAAAAATCTGATGTACTCATCTCTTCTGGAAAGTGCCCTTCGTCATTAATTTTGTTAGCTACTGTCGTGAGCCATTCAACACCAAATTCGTTAAGAGCTTCGATAAGTTCAATTGTAACTTAATCTGGGTTTGCTGCCGTCTTTTTGATTATGTTCTAAATAGGCTTTGGCTAGTTGCCTTTTTCTTGTCTAATAGTGAAGCTTTTTTTCCTGTAGTCATCAAAAAGTTCTTCAATATATTCCATCCATCTTTCCAGTACTTTTTCTTAAATAGATCTTGTTGCAAACAGGGTCACCCGGCTCAGTTGTTAGAGGACACGTCACGAATGTTTGGGTTCGAATCCCGTTGTTCACTTTTGGTTTTAGTAACTTTTCTATTTCTATATTAGCTATTCAAAACTTTAAAAACTTTCTTTCTCCATTATAATACTACCGTCTTTTGCCTTTATATATGCAGCAGAGAAGCATGTTCTCTGTTTTTAGAGGCTTCTTCAACTTACCTATGCTTTAGGTCCGAGTTTCATTTCTAGCTCCTCAATTTTCTTTGCATTGGTCATTCATCATTGCTTCTTCATCTCCCTATCAATTTTACGGTGTGATGGTTCCTTCTTTATTTGAGCTGTCTTCTCTTTTTTATTAAATCAAGAATTAGTAGTAAGTGGTTTGTGCTTTTTTCTAGGTATTGGTGGCAGTAGTTCTTTTGCTGTGTGTTGCAAGGGACCTGTAAATTCCAGAAAGATTGTTTCCGAATCTTTACTCAATATAAGATGTCCTGCTGTTTTAATTACCTTTTCTTTGAATCGCGTTTTAATCTCTGGATCTTGTAGTAACTTAATATTATATTTTGGTTGTATCTTAGGCTGCTTCAATTTCTTAATTTTTATTTTCATGTAACTAGCGACCAAGGGCATGATCACTATTGCAGTCTGTTCCTGGAAATGTTTGTATGTTTGATGCACAGTTACCGAATTTTTCGTTGACTGTTAATTATGTATATATGTAGACTATAATATTATATAGTCAATTGATTTTAGTTTTGTTATCTGTGCTTTTGCACGTCCATAAATGCCTGATATGTTTAGTAAACCATTTGTTGAAAATAGCTTAATCATTCTGTTTACACAACCAATACAACTTCTTCCTCTGTCATTTTTTTTCATTGCATGTTTGCCCCAGCCAACCTTCGCATTTAGGTCTCCAATAACATTCTTAATTTTATTCTTCTTGAACTGTTTCTTACATTTGTCTACATCATGGTGAAATTCTTCTAGTTCTTATTCTGAGCTAGAGCTAGTGGGTGCATATACCTCGGTAACGTTACTGTGGAATGGCGTAGCTTTTAGTTTATCGATGATAGCTCTATCAGAGACTGGACAAAAACCTACTACTGACTTCGTTATTTCCTTGTGGAATGGTTGATAACCTCTCTTTAATTGACGTAAATTCTGACTTGTTTTTGGCCCTAATCCCACAAAAAGAGCCGTTGACAGTCCTTTGCCATTAAGTAGTTCGTACGGAGTCCTACTGCCTATTTTCAACCGGTCGTGGCTTGCAAGTGCTATTTTTAATAAATCCAGTGAAGTGAGCCATTGGACGTTACATTGCAGTTCCATAGCTCATTTACAGTCAAGTGCCATGATGCTATGCGATACCCACACCTATTACTCTTGGCCCTGTTCCACCACCAACATAATTTCAATGCGTTGATATCCACTGGCGTAAGATACCTATGATCAGCAATCAGATAAGTAACAACTTCATTTACCTTCTTTCAGGTTTCAAAACGTAAAACAAACACTATAAGAGCTTCGTAAACTTCATATCGGTAATTTGTTTATTGTGGAGGGAAAGTGGCCCAAGTTAATTTAAAAGAAAACTAGCAAAAAGTACTTCAAATTGATAATCTTTAAGATCAACGTGAGAAGATTAGTGTTTTATCCATGATACTCTATTTACACATAGAATGTCATTTGTCTTCATAGGCCTGCCATAAGGGTCGAAGTCCAACTAGCCATCCAGCTGAGATGCAGACGTCTGCTCAAAAATATCTGACTGTGTCGTTAGCATGTAAATTATCTGCTTTTTGTTCCAAAGTCAAATAGCTTCATATTTTATCAAGCCTCATAGTGAAAAGTGACCAGTCTTGTTTTTCTAGGTGAAATATGCATGGTGGGTAAGTGTTTGGATAAGTTGGGGATCTTGGATCTTTTACGCCATTTAGTTTAAAGTTCACTAAGAAATGTTTCAACGCGCACACTCCTTAAACTATTCATCAGCAAATTCCGTAGTAACCACATTGGCATAGGGCGAATTTCACGAGAGTGCCTGATACGTGTTCACATTTATAATCGAAAGATTTCTTAATGAGCTCTCCTTTAGAGGACATTTTTGTTCACTTTTAATAATTTTGGGACTTAAATACACTATAAAACCCTTTTTGCGAGGTGTCTTTGTTTCCACCTCTGCTAATTATAGTTTTCCCTGACACTTAAAATGACTTGGACCAAACCCCGATAAAGGGCGTGGCCGAATTTGTACCTCACTACGCCCAACTGAGAATAGATGGTGTATTTCAGCTCTCCACATCATCCCAGAGTGATATGTAGGCTAAGAAACAGTGTTGTTTGTTTTGTAGATTTGTGGTGGTACTTTTTACCAGCTATGACTTGCAAACTTTGGAAGCACAGAAGCAATAGTAGTGATTTAGATCTGTCAGATTGGCAATCGAAAACCCATAAAACTTGAATCAATTAGCGATATATTTTGGAGAAATGAATACCTTGCAGCCATTTTGGTCATTGCTCAGTTTCACTACCATACGTTTAACTGTCGTTATTTACAACAGATGTTACAGGCGGTTGCAAATGTGGCTCCACGAGGTGTCTATGTTTGTGGGAATACCACGACAACATCGGGACTCACGGTAAGCGTTACTTACCATTTTCGCAGACAAAAACCGTATAATTTATCACTATATTGCAATCAGCTGTGTATCTTGAATATCAAATTTAGATGAAAGTTTGTCATCTAGAGAAAAAAATTGCCAGACGTCGCCAGTCAAGGCAAATCAATGTCCGAGAATACTTAATTGCTTCTTCGACATTCATTGCTATGTCAGAATTCGTTCTTAATTCATAAAGTAATGGCCACACCCTTGTTGACAGGTAAAAGTTTGCCTGCACCTCTAACACTACCCTCGCCTCCCGCACAAATCAGCTAAGTAACCGCTTCTACCTGTCATTAATCGCATAAGTCAGCAGTCTAAAAACTGTAAATATCGGAAGGGAGATATTTAGAGAAAAGCAATTCATTGTTGATGTCGGTTAGTCCACCGGTTACTCGAATCCAGTGTTCCGACATTTTCTTCACAGTCAGTAAGGAGTTTAGGTGAGTACTGAAATACCGCTAATCTTCGTTTGTTGGCCTTGTGAATCTAGCTCCTACTTCTCCTCCGAAAGGACAGTGTCATTCATGAGAAAAATGGGCTTAAAAGGGCTCGGATTCTTATCACATATCTGTAATGTTTTGTTTCTGTATAAAGACGATGTAGTAGTATAACAGTTTTGCAGGTTTGTAGTGAGCAGTATGGTTATTCGCTATTTAAGTAGAACCCTGAAATTACGTCCATCACTCGGACTAGACATTATGATAGAAAATATTTTATCCTGGTGGTCGTAATTCACATTTGAGCTACTAAGGGCTCTAGCCACAGTTGGAATCTTTAATCATTCGGCCGCGGTTTCGTATACAAAAGCCTCGGGTTTATATGAACATACTCATGTAAGCGCCTGTCTGAGAATTTTGGTCTTTTTTATCCTCGAATGACTTGCGTTGCTAAATCCAGCATAGTGCTTGGAGAAAAGAGTTTATTTTCCAGTTGCTGCTGAGATTCACATTTGTTGTCAACTGGGGAGTTCAAACCTAGGTAGACTCCCAAATACAGGAATAAGACAAAATTACGTTGTTCGAATGCAAAGATATATTGTTAAGAGTTAACCTTTTTTCAAGCACTTGAACACATTTCTTTATAAAAAATCAGATCGATCCGCGTTAAAATAGTGGCATTATTCCTGGATTTATTACCAATACAAATATAGATTCTGTTTATATCAACAAAAAGATGATTGTTCACTTTTTTCTTTATCCTTGAGTAATCCGATTTTATAAGTTTTCACAGTGTTTTGATGCTAGTATCCGTAACTTAGCGGATTTTCACGTAATCTGGGTGAAAGATGGCTGCCATTAACAACAAGTTAAAACATAGTATTTCGAGAACCACTATAGCAAACATTACAATTCAAATCCAGGTTTATTCCAATTGTTTTTTAGTTTTGTTAAATGTACACAACATAAGAAACTCTAAATGTATTGCTACGGAGGAGCACCGGACTAACGCTAAACAAGAGTTGAAGCGACCATGGGCGCGTTCACTGAAACTTAGTAAGGCATAGAAAGTTTGTCAGGCGTCAGCTGTTTGGCCACATAATGATTGGAAAACAGCCAAATGCCTACAATTATCAAGAGGGTTCCTTCAGGGTATGAGAAAAGGCGAACTCTCCATTTCGCTGCATTTATAAAAACAAGAAACTTGTGCTTTGTCGGCAAAAGAATATGTTTACAGCTTACGTGTTTGTCAATAACATGAGTGACTGAATATTTGCGGCTCATAGAGGTGTTATTTACGACAAACTGTTCTAATCCCCTCATTTCCAATAAACTCGTTGCGAAATTGTTCCACATTCTAGACGATTACTGTGAACAGTGTCTGTCGATAACGTTAAGCACTAAAAAATGGGGGGGGGGGGAGCGGACGAGTCATAAGACGTCCCCACATAATGATGGGATGTCGATATCTCATTTAAAGGAGTTTTTTGTTGCTTAGTAATGATATAACCGTAACCCTACCCAAATTAAGTAAAACCTCATTGGCCGAGTAATGAATTTAAAAATCGGAATGATCTATCATCTACTATATACAGGCACCAAAGTAAAACACCATGCTGACTGTGGTTGAATTTTGCGTTCACGCCGGAAATAGAGTTAGCTTGACAAAATCTAGCGAGTTGTAGAACGGTATTTAAAACATTTTAAAACAGATTTGAAAGATAAATTTTGATCTTTCGTCTTGAAATTTTTTGTCATGACAGATGCTCTTTAAGTTAGAGATAATTGGCTTCTGGGAGCAATGAAATTTATGATGTATCTCCGAATTTTCTGAATACACAGTTAGGTGTATCACATCCCAGAGAACAATAAAACGTAACAGCAGTGAGAGGCAAGTACGGATTTGCCTCATTGCATAGCGTAATATCTAGACTCTTGAAGAGCAGCAAGAGGTATTAAGCTACCGGAGTTAAAGATTTCTAGCTAGCCTTACGTCCTTGATTTCATTTGCTCTCATTCGCCTCATTAAATATTTGCTGTTTGCTTTTGAAGGTCACCCTTTCCAAAGAGAGTGGATCATCGGACTACGCTTTGGAAGCAGGTGCCTTAGTTCTTGGTGACCAAGGTGAGGATCGTTTAAGTTGTTAATGTTCAGTTCCAGAATTTCCAGAGCCTTCCTCTTAAATTTTGATAAAGTGCTCAAGCGATCGGGCACCATTATTATCTAATGTGATGATTTGAATCTGATTCAAAAGACAGGAGTTGTTAAGTTTTAAAGCATTGCTAGATTATCATTACTAGCATTAATATTTATTTCAATCTTTGACCTTGCTAGTGATAAAGTGTATAACAAATGCTTAGATTATCAAAGCCAACTTATTTAATGATTTTAGAGTTGTTAGTCTTACCTATTTGCCTATTTCTGAACACAGTAACCCCCCCCCCCCCCAATGGTCTGACGTTTTAGTTGGTATTGGTTTGATTCTTTAAACCCTCTCTTTTTTAACTGTTCAAGTAATATTTCTGAATAAAAATTTGAAGAGATTTCTTCGCTTATAAATTCCCGCCTCTACAATAACTAAGGCCATTATAACCTACAAGGTTTCCATAGCAATGAAAAATGGGAAAGGTGAAATAACTGGACAAATGTGTGTTTCCCGGTATGCCCAACAATTTGCTCTGTGCCAAAAACGGTTCTTTGCTGCTTCTGTAGTTCTTTGGTGACTTTAAATGAAAGAACTTGGCTAGAATTAAGCGAAATGAGCATGAATGAGTTTATCAGAAAGATCTTTCATTCTGCTGGCTCAATATATAAGATTTAATGTTTTCGCAGTTTTCTAATATTCGTTAACTCACTGTTTATACCACATGTTTCAATTATTGGAAAGTTATTTAACGGTAATGACCGCATCCAACTACTTTTGGTTTGAATTTAATGATATCTTGATATATTCTGCTGCAGTGTCTCACTTATGGTCTGGTAACTGTAGGTGGCCATGCGACTTTTGTTAAAGCAGTTGATGGCAATTTTCCATCTATACCAATAAGGTTACAGAAAAGCTCTCTCAATGCCGTGTATTTCAGAGAGAACTTGCGCCGACCAAATGAAATGCCATTTAGCACCAGCATCTGCTTTTGGTTTCCATTTGCTGTGAAATTGAACTTATCATGCAACAGTATAATACACTACGGCTAGGAACAATTTTTTCATAATTCCTATAATAAGTAGACGCGTTCTGATTACGCAAGTGTTATCAAGAGGAGGCGTGTTAGCTCAGTTGGTAAAGATCTAACAAGCAGAGGGGGTTAATGATCCGAGTCCACCCTCGGCCATCAACCTAAAGATTCCTAATGCAAAGCCAGTTGTAAAATGGGTACCTTTGGAAGGATAAGGCGGCGAGGAAAGAAACTGGCCACCCTACGTCACCATGCCGTGGCTTAGGACTTGTGATTCTCTACCACATCATATCACCAATGCTCTGAATAGAGTATGGGACTACAAAAAAGATTTATCAAGAAAGTAATAGTGAAGGTTTTTCTTGATAGGAGTGCCATTCGAAAATCAGAACTATCAGAATATAATTCTCCTACGAACTGCAACCATATTATACCTTGGGTGTATGATCTTTTCCTGCTTTTCTCATTTTGCTTATTGCAACGCTATTCTCGTGCAGAACACCCGCTTTAAGGATCCATGGCATAATAAAATATAGTTCCTTAATGTATCGATCATACATTTATCAAGATTTAAGGTAGGGCCGACAGAATTTGTTCTCCATTACCACAGCTATATTTGATATTGCAAATGCAGACCAGGCCCTCTAGTAAAACTAAGTACCAAAATCCACGAAAACGTTACGATGACGCATGTTGCTGTAATCTGAATCATGCATATCTCATGACTTCATACTCAAGCCTATTTTGTTTGTTTTACCGAATTTGGTACATTGAATATTGTAATAGATTGGTTGTTTTTCGTTCAAAAATGCCACCTGTTTGTGCTTTGACAAACTCTCTCTTGAAAAGTCACTGCTGTTATCCTTTTCTTCAGGTTTTGAAAAATCCCACACTTCATACATTCAAACTTTACCTACCACATTCGTAATAGTTGACTTAAATGCATAGGCGCAGCTGAAATGAATTGCCGTCGCTATTTGTTTACTCTTTGTTTTTACGACCTAATAGTATTTGCCTAGCAATACGTTTACCCTAAAGACTATAAAGATAACCGGTGGATTTATCCCTGAGGGCTTGGTTTTTTTTGTAATAATTAATAAATTTAAATCTTGTTTACATGATTATAATGCATGTTTAAATTTATTGTTCTTAAGTTGTTAGCCATCGTGTTTCACGCTATGCAAGATGGTATCTTATTTTATTTGAGAGTATCGTATCTACGGAAACATTTTTTAGAAAGTCTTCCTTTTGCCCTGATCGATATTATTTTTTGAATATCAAGACTCTTATTTGCGAAATATGCAGGAATCGGACAGAAAAAAGTTCAATTTTTTTTAAAGATGAGTTAACGAGATATGAACAAGACTTTTAGCAAAATGCAGAAACTGGTCTGATAAACTCTATTCTCCAACTCGTGTCTGCGAGAAAGTCTCTCTGTTGTGCTCGATGTATCCTGAATTTAGATCGACTGAAAGATCATCTCTTCGAGATCGTCTACACACCATCTCTACACTGACGAGCTTAACAGATGACCTAAATATTTAGTTCGTCTGATTATTAGGTTGACATTATGGAAAGGGCCAATATCTTGATTGTTGGCGAAGACCATCAAGAAGACCCACCCATGGCGGATTATTGCTTATGATACATTTTACAGTTTTTCTATTAATCCACATAATCACACATTACGTAGGAGAACGTTTATTTATTTTCTGAAGAAGAAACCTCGAAACTCACTTCTGATCAAGGATCAAGGATCTTTCTCCTTTTTGTGATGCTATACGCCACTTCTTTCCTTTCCTTACCAAAAAAAAGTAATATTGGTTGAGTATGATATTTATATATGCTTTATATTCTTCTTTGTATGACCAAGATGGAATACATACATCAATGTCCTTTTTGTTTAAGGTTGTTGCTGTATTGATGAATTTGATAAGATGGGTCAACAGCATCAAGCTCTGTTAGAGGCAATGGTAGGTGATTTAATTCTGAAAACTTAAACAAGACATGACATAATTAGTCATCTACGAGATGACGTTCGCTTTTTCCCTTGCTGCTTATCATTCACATTTTATCTCATATTATTTTCTTGCCTTCTTCTCATCTCATCACTTTCGTACCTTCTTCTCATCTCATCACTTTCGTACCTTCTTCTCATCTCATCACTTTCGTACCTTCTTCTCATTTCATCATTTTCTTACCTTCTTCTGCCATCCATATCGTCATCCTTTGACCACAGTGGAGATGACGGAATTCCCACGTTCGTGCCAGTGATCCCGGTCTCGCATGACTGTTTCTATGTTCCGTCTGTCTACGTTGACATCTCTCACTATAAAACCTCGGTATGAGAGCTTTCTACTTTATTGTTAAATAACAAGGAATTCACAGATGAGGGAAGATATTATATCCTTTTCTGCTCCAAAGTAGTGGCATGCAGATTGGACGCGTCTTGCTTTGACAATGGATGAGACAGAGTGGCGATTGCCTTAGATTAGTTGTTTGGTAGGATGGGGATTCCACGAGAGGTTTGGGTCTCTCATGAGAAGGCGGGTTTAGATACCATCCAGGCGTATTTCTATATTCTTGGAAGGTATCCATGTTTCGGAACCATATAGAATGGCCTCTACTATAGTATTAACTGAGTCTAAGAATAAAATCTCTACCGAAGTATCAACTCGCGAAAATAGATCTTCAAACCGTGTTAGGGCGATTCCACATAAACGTCAACCAGGAAGCTGAATCCTGAAGTTCATAAACGGGTGATTTAGATTAAATCATTCAACTAATGTCATATTAAGTTTAAAAAATGTTTATGCTTTAACTAAAAGACGTTTTCGAAAGTGTTGGCACTCTTTTTAAGTAAGGACACATTTTTGCACATTATTTACGCTCTTGCTATTGTATCCTTCTCTTTAGCTTAAAAATGAATCCAAATTTGTAGTCTGACTACATTTTGCATGACATGGCTATGTATGTAATAGCTCAATGCTAAAATTATGTTTAGTGGAAAAAACACACAAAGATTATTACGTGTTTGTAGGTGTACGTTACGTTACAATTTACAAGTTCCCTTGCATCTTGAAATTTTAGAATAATGTAACAAAATTTCTGGTAACTGTGAAGAACATTTCCTCGATGTAGAACACTGAAAACATAGTGTGAAGAAGGAGTCTGTAATTTCAAGCGATTAGCTTTGTACGTTGTGTCACACTTTTTGACGTAATGTACAGATGATAATTGTTAATCCAAATTTGACGTATTTTCCACGGGCGAGTAGAAAAATTAATGAGAAAATATCTGAAGTACCAAAATTATGATAACAAACAATATGTAAACGATGAAGATGCTAGGAGTAGCTTATATCTTAGGCCTATAGACACTGTAGAAATGTAGAGGAAATTCAATTGTTCTCCGTGATTATGGCTAAAATTTGGTCCAGATTCAGACAAGTAACTTCACTTTTCAAACAAGTAAATCTAAATGCTGCCAAAAAGTACTAAATATTGAAGGCCAATTTCAGACATGCCCACTTAATTTCTAGACTTGCACAACACATTATGTATTAAAAGTTGATTATGTTTTGATAATTTGGACTAGAAAATAAGTCCAAATTTTAAAAGAAAGCAACTCTTCGTTCTAATTGGATTTACTCTAATATTTTACCCCGAATTGTTGCCGTCTGTTAGTCAAAGAGGAATGACATAAAAAATTATGCTTTTTCATGTTAATTTCTAGATTTTTTCTGGTGAATCAATTGAGAAGTAATATACTAAATTTAGACAACACCATGCATATACATTTTAGCAGTTCATAAGCTGATAATAGTGAACCCAATAAACAACTTCAAATTAGGGCCAAAATGGCCTTTTCCTTAGAAAACAAAACTGTGCATTGTGAAAAGACAACACACTCTCTCCCCAGTGCAAGGAGTAATCAATGACCACTAGTAGGATATATTAAAAGTATCAAGCTGTTACTCAATGAACATATTTTCTTGTATATTTTCTTGTAAATAGTAGAGTTCGTTGGAGGATATACTGTGTGACATGGGGCTGATGCAGGTCGTGGAAATGTACAAATATACCCAAAATATTCTACATCTATTTGGTGTATTCAACGTCCAAAAAAAGGATACCAATTGTTTCCAAAACTGATAAGGGGAGCCACTTTCCTCCTAAACCCTCCATTTCATATCGACTTATGTGAACTTTGAATGTGAGTAGACCTAGATGCACTGTTTGCTATCAACAAATAATTTTATTGGAAATCTATTACAAAATTCCATGGAAGAAGGGATGATGGAAAATTTTACAGGATTAGAAGGTTTAGTTTTATATGTGTGAGTCTTACGTAATGCATCTTGCCTACCATAGCTGGAATCGATGCACAGTGGCCAGATAGCTGTAAAAATATCCCATAGTGCAAAGAGATTTGGCCATGATTCAGTTATGGTGAAAGAAAGTATGCATGTGAGATTGATTGATGAAAATAGTCATGTGTAAATTGTAAACAAATATACATATTGTAGTTCTAGTACTGAGACTACTGATGTCACAATGCAAAGGAGTTCGGAAACAATTTAAGTTAGGATGCTTAAATTGAATGACAGTTAGCGTAGATGATGATGAATTGCTGTGAAGGGCATTTAGATAGATATTATGTGTACTTAATAGAAACTGGAAGTACTCACTTGCACAGGAGAACCTTTGAAAATAAGATGAAGTTAAAACAAATTGCCACAAAACGTCATTTGTGTCTTCAAGCGAGGGTAATACATAAATTTGTAAATGTGAAGGCTTAGGTAACGTTGAGTCTTTGGTATGAGATAACACGAGTAGTAGGTAGTAATTATTTTGAGCACATATCTATGTTATTTTCAATTTTCGTAACTTTTATACTTTAATACTTTACAAATATAATGACATTTATGATTTAATTTCTGATATAATTTCTGATTTAATTTGAAATTCTCTATTTTTTCCTAACCATTAAAATTCGAGCTGTGTACGTTACGACACAAAGGGTTTTTGGGTTTTCCCAGATAGGGACAGTAGTTTAAAGTTTTATTGTTTTAGAAAGTGTGCCATTTCAAGTCATCTGTCACGCACTTCACAGAAAATTATTTTAAATTGTTAAACATGTCAGAATTTCATTTCTTCAGTGAGCGTTACATCACACATATTTTAAACTACCAATTCCTCCACGGCAGACATTTTGATGAGAACGTCAGTTTTTATATTATTAGCAGATGACCATCTAGTACTACGATTCTTTACAGAACACAAAATTGCTTTTCTGCTCATGTATAGGCTTCTGAGCTTTCAGATGTACGTTACATCACACATATTTTAAACTACCAATTCCTCCACGGCAGACATTTTGATGAGAACGTCAGTTTTTATATTAT
>JAAAKL020002370.1:0-19385 GCA_010016065.2 Carybdea cf. marsupialis auct. non (Linnaeus, 1758) | reverse complement strand
TATAGAGAGAAAGGATGTATGTGTGGTGGTGGGGGGGGCGGGGGGGTGGGTGGGGGGGGGGGGGGGGGGGGGGGGGGGGGGGGGGGGGGGGGGGGAAGTTTGGGCTGCAAATATTGTTTAGAACTTAAGCAATGTATTTCAACGTAATCGGCTGCTTGATACAATGAAAATGTGGAGCAATTTTAATACATAGCTAATTTCCTTCTTTGGGGGCCTCTGCATTTTATCATAGAATCAGGACTATCAAATATTAATTCTATTTGAAAAAGGCTTAACTTACTAGGTATACGATGCATAGGAGTGGGTCTAATAAGCCAACGTCAATTTTAACGCGGAAAAATGCTTGTGAGCTTATTTTCACTCCTCAGTGTTAGACAATTAAGTATCGTAAGGCTTCTGACGCAGGTTTTCTCTGGTTTGAGTATCCAAGCAATGATTAAAAAGATGTTGTTATTAGCAATTGATTATCTGCCGTGGTCAAATCTGATTCTACTTGTGAATTTGAAAACTCAGGCTAAAATGTTTAAGTGAAGCTTGACGGCAAATAAAGTAAACACTAGTCATCAATCGTATACTAATTTTGATCAAGCTTTCGATGTAACATGCATCAACATCAGGAATGTTTTACACGTGTGTTAGGCTGGATTTATACAAGGTAAAAAACAATAGCAATGTAGTATGACTATGAAAACAACTTAATGAAGTACAGTTAAGTAGCTTGATCTAGTGGGAATATTGGAAGTATTGGTGATGTGACATTTACACAAAGAGTATGATAAGTGGGATGGCATACAAAGGTACAAAGACATAATCACACACAATCAAAACAAAGAAAGGGGTAGAATCGATTGACAATTATTGAGGGACGGTCTGAGTTTGGATATCAAGAGACTTTTATGAGTAGAAAGTGCAAGGTGGGAACTATAGTGAAAGATTATTCCAAATTCAGACTGAAATGTTATTACTGATATGACAAGAGAAGGATACTCAAAAGTTTCCCCCTGATGTCAGTTTGGTTAGATCGATACTATGTGCGTTGTTTTATTTAACATTTTAGATACAACGAGTATAGAATTGGAAGATATTTAGTGTCTAAACAGAGAATATAATATCCCAAAACTTTAGTTACAGTATGGATAGATTTGAAAGATTTACATAGTCTCAGGGTACGTTTTTCACATCATATGTTTGTACAATATTCAAAAAAGTACAGTTTCGTCCATCAATAAGACGTCCCCGTTTAGCCTGATTTATATTTATTGAGCTGTTTCAGGGTTGGACAAAATCCCAACACATAAACAGATCTGAAATCTGAATGTCAATACTTGGTTAGTTAGTCTTAATTAGCTATCACATGATAACATGATGTACTACATACATCTAACGATGAATCATTTTCAAACAGGTATGCTAAACCCTAATAAATTCACAATTTATGGTTCTTTGAAAACTTTGATCTCATTTTTTCAATATCATTGTTGAAGGACCTACCAACATATGTTTATCTCTTCAAATTTGTGCTAAAGAAAAGCGACCCAAGTCCAAAAGTTTCATGGCCATAATTTACAGCCTCGTGCAAGTAACAAGCACCGTATATGACCATATGTTATAGATATTGTCCTTCACATGCTTTGCCATAAGTGTTAACAGAAGATATTTTAATACTGATAATGCAGTGAACTTCTGTTAAACGAGGTTATGACAATGTCATTTATTTTGCTACTCTGATACTCTACAGCGTCATTCTATGACCCCCATTTCCCTGAAGGTCTTGATAAAAATGGATTGTTGAAAGATAAATAATGCTCATCACCCTCAAAGTGGCTGCCAGTTTGCTTTGTCTGCTCGCTTCAACTGAAAAGATATTCTACATGAAATCAACTTAATAGCCACTACAGTATAGGACCTTTTGTAAATGTGACAATTCTTTTCGCAATTCGCAATTCTTAGCTAACAAGTAAAAACAGCCACATGTGATGACTGAGTATCGGCTGTAGATTCATAATAAGTTGTCTAAAACAATGAAAAAGAGCAAGTCTACCAAGTCTGTAAATTACCGATAAAGTTAATACGTAACATCTGCAAAAACTAACGTATGCTTGTAAACAAAGCGAAGGAAATGAAAAGGGGAAAAAACAGTGCATCTAGGTGAAGTAGCTAACAACGTTTCCTACTAATCCTACATAAAGAAAGTACTAAGGACAGTGTTTGTACAACATGTTCTCTATTCCAGACATATTTAGGGTCATTCTTCATACGGAATGTACCCCAGTATCTCAAACCTTCCAGCCGCATATTTTCTTATACACTACACAGCAACTTTACAAGAAAACACCGACTTCATGACATTTTCCCACTTTTTCAGCCTTGACACAGTGATGTACTACAAACGTCATACCTTGCCCAAGGGTATTACAATCAGATAGAAACTCGCACACTTAATAATTCATTCCAAAATAGATAAGTCCGCTCTCACAGTCATTTTGTCTCAAAAATATCCTTTTCGGACGAACATACATCTCCTTGCAAAACAATTGTCAAAATATCCATAAAGGATATCTCGTTTTGTTCGTGGGAAAAAAATTCTACGAGAATTCAGCCAAACACTGCAAGGCTACCCAGCACAGAACAGTACTTTTTGCTTTGATGTTAATTTACCGAACCAACGTCAATAGCAGGTATTTCTTAGCCAACAAATACACCTTACTGCTAGTTGTTTTTATGTCAGAAAACACGCATATACCTCCTCAAGCCTGCTCATCCTGATAGATAGCTCTTTTCATCTAAATAACGCAAAATAAAAAGTGTTATCTTCAAGGGTAGTAGAGCAAGCTAGGGACCAATCACACTTCTGAGAAGGGTTTGGACGTTTCTCTATCCCACCGCTGTGTAGAAATGAAACGGAGAAGACGATGAATCAAGTCAAAAATTTCACCATGTTCCTACTTCATAATTAGATATCGTTTATGTTTCCTAATGAAGAACTAAATAAAACCAAATGAGAATGAGATAAAAGCATTAGACAGGTATTTTGAGAGAAAATTACATGCAAATCAATTTATATTTTCATTTCTTTTTTATCATTTCACTCTACGTGTTCCCATCGTTGCAATCTAATGTCAGAAATACAGTGTATTTTGCACTTTAGAATGACGTTTGATGACAAATGAAGCCTATCATCATCTTGATACTTGTTCAATTTTGTAAGCACGTTATAAATGCTTGTTCACATTTCACGATGTCGAATGAAGTCACGTAACAACCAGCTTTCACAGCAATACATTTGCCCAATTTCTAAGATAGAGACAAAAAGTAAAACTGTAAGGTTTGCAGTCATCATAACATCAAAATGCAAATGTTTAAATCAATAATTTCATTCAAAAGATACTAAAGAAATGTAAATATGTCATCACTAGCATTCGAGCTCACACCGCATTCTCTTGGGTGAGAAGCAGTCCCTCTTGAAAGCTAACTACTAAAAATACAGATAACAGCGTCTATTCTTTAATCTTTATAACAGCCTTGCCCAATGTTCTTAATCCACCTCAGTATAATAGGCTGCAGAGGATCTAATTGCCCCTTGCATCTTACTCCTATCGTATTTTATTCGAAATTCAATGCTGTTTTGCCATGTCCTTTTCTGCCTATCTGGTACCTTTTCTGTACGCGCTCCTTTATGAAACATTCTGTGATATTTTGCCATCATTCCATACAGAGCATTTACTCAGTAAAAGCCCCCTTTTCTCTTTCTTACTCTGAATCAGATCCGAATGCGAACTACATACTGTGGACATAAGTCTACTCCAAAGAAGTCACTTACATTTATTTATATTGAGTATACACATAAATGTACCTACTGTAAACGTAGAGTATGAAAAGCCAAGTTGTTGAAAGGAGTAGGAAGTAGTGATTTCACATCTTAAACACACGTTCTTCTCTAGAACAATAAAGGTCTCCTCTTGTCCCTAGTCAAGAGTCCAACCTTATTGCTGTGAGCAAATTTTAAGATATATAGTTTGTATCCGATATCATAGATCAGAAGCACTGAGCTGAGCTGTCTGTCAATTCATCTGCTTGTCGGAGATATCATCAAAATTATAGTTTTTTTCCTTACAAGCCACATTCTCCGAGGTGGACCAGTTTGTAGTGAAGTGACAGAAAAATGTATAGAATATTCTAATATTCTGTCGACTCATTAACTGCTTACTTGCAAGTAATACTCTATATAGTGGTCATTACGTTGGTTGCCTGACTACTTCTTGGACTTAATGGACAGAAATACGTATGTAGTAGTAGAAAAAGCTTATCTACCGACAGTGTCCAACACCAAGTCATAGGAATGTCAGGTTATTCACAAATCGCCAGTGCAAATTAACCTCCCTTTATCTTATTAGTCAATTCAGTAATATCTGACATGATATCGTGGTTCATGAGTTAGCCAGGTAGAAGTGTTAACATTTCAATAGCTGACTTGTAAAAGAACTGAATGTCAAGTAGTAAAGAGGCTTAATTACCACAAAAGTAACTAAAGTAGATCAAGGGGTTTGTTGCCTAAATCAACTTCTTGAGAGGGGATCGTATCTTCTGGCTTAAGAGTAGTTTAAAGTGAAGGTTGTAAAAGCAGTGTGTGTACGTTTGACATGAACCTGTTCACCAATTTGTACCACAAGAGCTTCTCTTGTAAATTGCAATATGCATAATCAAGAGAAGTAGAAATTGTAAAAGAACTGAATGTCAAGTAGTAAAGAGACTTAATTACCACAAAAGTAACTAAAGTAGATCAAGGGGTTTGTTGCCTAAATCAACTTCTTGAGGGGGATCGTATCTTCTGGCTTAAGAGTAGTTTAAAGTGAAGGTTGTAAAGCAGTGTGTGTACGTTTGACATGAACCTGTTCACCAATTTGCACCACAAGAGCTTCTCTTGTAAATTGCAATATGCATAATCAAGAGAAGTAGAAATTGTTGATAAAAGGTGAGTAAGATTGCGATAAGATATTATTGAAAGCATTTAACAAGTTGTAAATCAAGCTACTTCTCGTCTTGTGTGTAGAAGTGAGGAGGTTTGGGAAGGAGGCTTCACAATAGCATCAAATAATTTCTTGATCAGTTTATCTCAAGAAGAATAGTCGAGTAGGAGAGTCAGTTCTATCCGAAAGTTTGATCGTAACGTTAATTTTTAGGTCTTGGTACTTACCATCAAGTCGTTATCTGCTTGTAAGTCATTAACATCGGCCTTATCCAAAGGAAGGGAAACCACCAATGTGGTCAGCAGCAAGATAGCTAAAAGGATCTTCATCATGGAAGCTAAATCTCTGACGGCAAACAGGGCGATGGTCATTTGCTTTGAATTATGCTTTGGAGCTAGTTTTTTAAAAGCGCTCTTAAGAGACAGACATGAACTTTGTACACACAAAGCTAATTAAACAAGCATAAGCACTTTTACTACAGTGCCACTTAAAAATTGTGGTTCCCTTGTGATGTAGCCGACTAGCAGGGTTTTTTTCTATTTAAAATGTCATACTAAAAGTTGATTTCTTTTTAATTGATTGATGATACTATCTGGTGTTTACAAAAGTCAGATTAAGTTGCTGTCCCTTCCTGATTGTGATAGAAAAATGTCAAACAAAACGAAGCCAAGCAAATTTCACTGAGACATCTTTATTGCATGTTGGTTAAAGCAGCCTTGTAATTAAGATATAGGTAAGAGGCAGTACTTTTCACTTTTATTGACAAAACGTAGAGACAACCAGAGACGAGTAAACATTTCATTAGTTTATTAACAAATATTTAATCGCATGTGCTGCCAACTAAAATAATGAAAGTTGCAGAGATTCTTCATAGGTTAATGTCACGTTTTATTATTTAGAAGGATTTGAGAGACTTGAAGATAAAGTAGGAATGAAAATTTTGAAAAGTTGGGTTAAAAAATAGAAATGAAACGATAATTATTGTAGTGATTAAAAACAGAGACCCTCCCTTGCTATCATTGCTTTTTTGCAAGAAACATTACACAGCAACTTGGAGATTGGTATTGGACCCATAATACTGATATTGTTTGTTTATGCATTTGACATTTAAAATCTGCATTTTGTTAACTATAAACATTGGAGCATGTGCCATATGTAAGTAGTGCGCATAAATATTTATGATACCGAAAGACTGCAAATGTTCTAAATGACTTAGGACTTCAAATTCCTGAGCATATTTCTGCGGAATGCAATATCAACAGCTTAAACAGCCAATTTTTCTCATTTCATGGATTAGGGGAAGGGGGCCGCTTTATACTCCCTCCAAAGAATGTTCATTTGCTGCTCCACATACCTAGCGTTTGACTTAATCATGAAGGTAGTTAACACTGTCTTAGGTAAACCCTCCCGTTGCTTTGGTCCAAAGTAAACCATTGCCTAAGGTCTGAGATTAACAGCGCCCAGCAATGTCAAGCTTGACGTGGGAGGTAATTTTGCTTTTCTATTGATTAGAAAAGAAATAATAGTCTTTTTCATTGTTAACAATTAACGTGCTCTATGATAGTGAGGCGATCTCCCTTTCTTCACAATGCAAGAAAAGTTTTTCTGAACATTACAGAAACTCCTTAATGATGCCTAAGAAACAATCATTTGATTTGCAGATGGGAAATAAGGCTTTAGTGATCTTTTACAATATTAAGCCATTACTAGCGAAATAACACTTCTAACGTTAAAAACTGAAAAATATCATGAAATGCAATGTTCTACATTTTTAAATAATAAGCATTTTTTGCTAACATAATTGTCAAACACAAGGTGATAAGTTGCTTTAGCCCATGGCTTTTTAGTTTTTTGAAAACTTTCTGTCGTTGCTAAAAGATATATCTTTACCCAATGTGGTTTTGTTACTGTACTGGAAACAATTGTCCAGCTTTTGTTATCTGCTGTCTTAAAATTAATTTAGCTCTGACTGCTCATGTGTTCACTTTCATAAACGGTAGCCAATTAATCTGATCTCCTTGGAAACTCCTTTCTATGATTAGGATGATAAAAATGTTATTACAATTTACAAATTGCTTTCAGTCTAATTATTGGCCCATGGAAAACCATGGAAAGAAAGACCGTTAAACAATGTGAGTTCTCTCCTGCTGACATCTTATAACGTCTGGTTTCTGATACAAGGGAATTATTGACTAGCGGCAGCATATGCCCTTTTCGCAAACTACTGGATCAATTATGACGTAATCGTCACTGTTTGCTAAGTATACCCTTTTCTATTTCAAGATCCCAATATAGCCATTAGCTTATACTATCACTTTAAGCTCCCAGTATGCCATTCAGCACTTTCCTCTAAAAAACACCCACTTGTTAAAAAATATAAACAGTCAACTCTCTAATCACTCACCAAGGTGACAGATGAAAAAGACCGATTCCCTATGCCTCAGAAAAGAAAACAAATCTTCTGATATTGATCCTTCCGTTTAATAACTTCTACAAAAATATCTGGTAATTTTATCATGTATCACAGCGCAATTTCCAGAAACTGCAATAGAAAAACCTGTATTTCTTACCGTGTGAGTTCAAAGCTATGCCTTACTCTAGTTTCCTGCTAAAATAATTTTTTTATCGAAACGTCCAAGTTTTCTACTACGATATTAGCTAGCCAGATGCCACAAAATTATGATTGTCACGCGACATTACAATTACGATTTTCATTCAATTGCTGCTGATAATTTCTTGCCCTTTCATCTTCAACAGAGAGTTTTGGCACGGAACCGACCATGTCAATTTCACACTGTGGAGAAAGTATCAAATTTCTACAACTTACAGTTTTGAAAACAGGTAATAAGATTGATTCTATTAGAACAGTTCTTAAAGGTGCGTATACGCCATCCAAGAAATCGGATCCAACAGGCGAAACCCGATGTGTTTGATAGACTGTATTAATTTTCTATTCCCTTCAAAATACAGGGAGCGAGTTATCAAATTGTCGGATGTTGTTGGATTAGACTTAGACAACTTCTATCCGACTGCCTTCTGGCTTTGTCCAATCAAATGACGTTTTTAAGTCACGTGTCTTACTTTCTTTGTTACATCATGGCAAACATGGCGTCTGTAGAGAGGTCCGTACTGGAAATAGAAAAATTGCTTGACACTAACGAGAATCATTCGGAGTTAGGTGATGTTACGCCAGAAAAACTCCTGTTATATGGATTACGGGTGGTCATGGAATTGGAACAGGCAGGTGAATATTCTTGCTAACGTTTTCTGAAAGGTTTCTCTGAGTATATTGCATAATATTCCCTACGGCTATTATTGGTTTCATGGGATCTCGCATGTTCATTTAATAGGTGGAAGCTTTTATATTCCATATTGCACTCGTATTTCGTTCATACTAAGCTCGGTTCTTTTAAGCTCTAGCATTTGAAACAAAACTGACCGTTTTCATGTTGTAGTCAACATTTGGCAGCACGAGATAAAATGAGGAGGTTTACTACTATTGGTAGTGTCAGATTGTTTCATGAAATCACGTTTGTCTGACTGCTATTTTGTAATATCTGGTGGTAGAAGAAACAACGAACAACAAAATTGACAATTTGAGAAAGAAGAATATACGGGAGAGGACTAGTGAAAGTAGAAGAGGAGAAAACCAGGAATTGTAGTTGTTCCCCAGAACGGCTTTCTTGGATCTTTATTGTTATCCAAGTCGAAACTGACAAAGATGCACAATATTTTACTAAGATTGTCAAGCACTGCCCCGATTATCATTTGTTTAGCTTGAAACATCTTCTCCTCAACACCAGCTAGCTAGCATTGTCAGGATGGGGAAACATAGTAGTTGACTTGTTCCTCCCTGACACGCTTTGCTTCCGGTGAATTGTAATCACTACCCTGCTATACAGGGTCACGCCAATTGTCATGGACATGCACTGCCTATCTGCACTGGCCATCGATTACGACATTCGTTATTGGGTCTCCCAGATCCTTTTATCTAGGTGGGCACTGCTTTGTTGGTCTTCCTTATTTCTCACCACTCTGATATTTATGTAGATCACAAAAGGCACTCTTTTCAGTTCTCTCTTGATTAGGGATGATAGGTCTTTGGAAGACACGCCATGTACTTACAAATGTACCAAGGACACCTTGGTTTGTCTGTCTTGGACGGCTGAAACAGTAATTAAATACCTTTGTTTATTTCTAGGCTCTTGAAGTTGTATGTCTTCATGACGTTTTCTTTGAGGGGAAATCATCATCGACTTTTGTAATTAATTGTGACTTGTTGCTATTTGGCTCACCAGTACGAGGTTCTAGGGAAGGAATGCTCAAACTATAATTCTCAGTAATTTTAAAGGATCCACTGTCTGCAGTCTTCCCGTTGCAGCCTACATCAATACATATGAATTGGTGGTCGCTTTCTACCAGAGGCAACATAACAACAGTGGAGCAGTGCTTATCATTATAGTAGTAGCAGTCAATACTGAATGACACCGGCAACACATTGCGTTTCCCACAGGTTTCTATAATAAAGCGAGGAAAATCCCGCAGGTTCTACAGGCCTTCTGATATTGCTTCCGTTCTTCTCCTATTTAAGAACATAAAATAAGAACAAATCATGAGATGTACTTTTAGATGTTGAAATTGAAAGTGATTCAAATCATGCAGTGTCGTCACTTGCATTGTTAGCGGCAACTTTCCTATGTCTCATATGTCTCCTTTTCATCTTGATTGAAGCAGCAAAGCCCTAAGAATAAATACAGCTGTCAACGTAACTCAGTGTGGAAGCCCTGAGGTGATAGATCCTGGGGCATCAACAGCCAGACCCTTGCACGGTGGCTGAAAACAAGGATGAAGATGTTTACAGGACTTTAGCAAAGCCTGAAAGGGGGAAGAAACTGCACAACCAGACGCCAGTGAGTGATGTTTTCCTTGAGAATGTTGTTCCATGTGCGAAGCAGTGAACAGCATAACATATTACTACTCGATTAGTTGGGAAAATGTTTCGATTAATCGCTATCATGGGCGTGACAAGGGCGTGTCGGAAACACACAAGGTATTAGCTGCTAGTACATAATAAAATTTTCATTTTTTGTAGAGTAACGCATTATTTGTATTAGTCTGCCGAATGGAAAGTAATATGTTATTCCACAGAAATAAAACAAACAAATTAAGAAAAAGAAAGATCACAATAAATAAGCTGTCAACTGTCAAAGTTTACATCAGCGTTGCTTAAAATATTACGTCACGTTAGTGCGAGACTGATCATCAAAGAGCTCTAAAGGCTTGCTTCGTTAACGGGAACTTAGAATATCCAGGGTCGTAGCAACCGCATCCCTTGTAATCCACTTCCAATTAAAATTGTCGCCACGTTCCTGAAATTTGTATACTTAATACAACTAAGCTACGTTTCGTAATGCTTATCTTCTCCTAATATTCCCGGACTGAGCTTGCCCTAACTCGTAACTCTTAGACAATCAGCAATTTTTTCCATCGATATTATTTCTTGTAAAATGAAAAGAACAGATATTACTCCTACTTCGAGTGAAAATGTCGCTCAAGGGTGGGCTGAGGCTAAATTTTTGAAAACGAGAACTCTTATTAAATTTCATGGAAAATAATTTGATATTTCGAATAAAAATCAGTGTTTGAGTAAACAGGAGAGAAATAGGATAGTAAAATGGTAGATGAGAAACATGCATTTTTATTCCGTTTTGCTTGTAAGTTTTGGATCTAAAGAAAGAGCTCAAACTCTTCTTTAACTCCGTTATTTTACCTATATTTAAGTGGGCTTCTAGTTAAAAAGTTCCAATAGATTTAAGCCCCTATTTTTTACCACATTATGCCAACGTGGCGTGCATTCCAAAAAATTCTCGCACGGTTTCTCTGTTACTCTATATTTGATAACTGTCAATTTATCAAAAAGTGGGCTGCTTGATGCATGTCGGTTCTCTAACACAAATGACTTTCGCATTTTATGTAATTTTCGGTTTTTGTAGTATTTTTATCAAGATCATGTTTCCTTCTTCAGCAAAGTCGCACGGTAGGTCGACGCGTCGATATCTTTACTCCATAATTGCACTTTGTTGTAGTTTTTTCCTTTTGTCTTCTAATAATGTGTAGTGATAACTATTGCTTTTGATATTTTCATTTGCAACTTTCTCTCCTACTTGTAAGTTTGTTGCCAAAACTCACTTAGATAAAAGTTCATTTTGGATTATCTTTTTTAACTTTTATATTCTGATGTCAGCTAATTGCATCTTGAGCCACTCATTTCAAGAAGAAGCTGGCTCTCTGGGTTGGTCGTGTGCGGAGCAGAACATAGAGATGTTTTCAAGTTTGCAATACTTTTTTGGAAGGGCTGATATTGACAAGGAAGAGATCTTAGTCATCATAGCTTGACACTTGAGGAAGTTAACTCACAAGTTTAAGCGATATCTCCCCGAGCTTTACGAGTTCGTGGAAATTAGCCTCCTGAATTCATAATTATTTTATGGCAGCGCAGAAAAAGAATGTCTGATCGACAAGATTTGTGATACAACTCTATTATTTAAGCATAATATATAGTGACTTTCCCAGTTTCATTTGGAAATGGATATTCGTCTCTCAATGCAGCTAAGTAGTTGATAATATTTCTCATAAAAAGAGAAATAATTCGTAATTAGAGAAATGGATTGTAAGTTAGTGTGCAGCGTTAGGTCTCTCTTTATCTTCCTTGCTGTTGCTTTAGTCTCGTATTTTGTGCACACATCCAACCAACTTCGAACTGTTTTCAGTAACTTTTACATGCTTTGGTAACATATTTTTCTCATTTTCACTATATATACCGTAGCAGCTTTGTCTCTTGAAACACATCTATAAAACATAAATTGTGAGAATTGTCCACAAACCTCCTCTTATGTAAGCAAGTGCTTAGTGAATCATACAGGCTACGTGTTACATAAAGATGAAAGGTATATTTTGTAAGGGATTGTTTGTGTCTTCTTTAATGCTACATGCCTCTCACTGATGACGAGACAACAAGTTACAAACGAGATCTGACTTGCGATATAGGAATAGGAAGATTTAAAAAGAAGAGTAGATATAGAAAAGGATCGGGGATGTGTTAAGAAGGCATGAATATCTGGTTGTAGATAAACCAGGATACCCTATAAACATAGTTGTAACTACGTATACAAAATGAAGAGAATGTTTCAAAATTTATCGATTATGACATCACGTCTTCTAAAGTTCCAATAAAGTGTTAAAAATTGGCCTAGGCATGGCAGGATATATTTTTTAAAAAGATCTGTACAATCTTCTATACTTAAGTATGGACTCTTCTCATAATCTCGACAAGGTCTTCTCCAAATTTAAAAATTAAGTTCTCAATAGATGCAAACGTGCTTTGAGTTTACAAAAATAAACAAATTACATAAACAGTTGCCAATGGTAGATACCCTGATCTACCTTGCCTCTACTGCAATTGATGATACAACACGGGGAATCCCTCATTCCAAACAATTTAAGTGTGCTAGGCAGAAACACGTTCTACCGTGACTTTTATGTCAATCATCATGTTTCTTTTTACTCTTTACGTACATGGTTAATTGACCATCAGTCATTACTGTAAACACTTAAGGAACATCGTTGCAATAATGCGACTTAGAGGTTGTTCTTTGATTACCGTGCTTCCAAATATAACGTAGCCTCGCTGTGACTATCTAACGTCTTGCTGTATTCCTCTTGGATATTACGTACAACAAATCCTCCTTAAATCTATCCTTCCCATCAAATCTGATCTTATTGATGTATCTGATGATAAATTGTTCACTGTCGGAAACATCAGCTGACTCATCCACTGCCAGACTGAAACGAACTTGAATTTTTCAAATTCATAACGCAGCTGGGAGATGCTTCCACTCTTCATGTCACTGTTTTGTATGAGAGTGCCAGGTTTGAGATTTGGTTTTTAGATATTCGCCATATTATGGATACTTGAAAATAAGGATTTTGCACAAAACTCAAAACACTCTTTCACGATCTCGCCATCGGAAAGAGGCTTCCAATTCTTTGCTAAAATCCAACTGATTGGAAGTGTCGGCTCACAAACATTATCATTTGAAATCTAGTGATAATAACATTGAATCTCCATTTTTCTTTTGTACGTATGTTTACTACCTCTATAGCCGAACCATTACATTTTCTACCTCTACAGTGCTACCATGATAATTAATGTTATTGTATCAGGGGTGATTTTCTACATTTAGAGGTGGCCCAAGCTAGCAAAATGAACGAAATGTGGAATAGGTTTATATGTATATTTCTAATATCATCACTTCCCAACGAGAGCGGAGGGGAACCGGCCCCTCGAGCCCCCCCTTGAACGCTTCCCTGAATCGTACCTATTACAAATTAAATAAAAGTTACATTTTATTTAATCAGGTAGTGTTTTCTTTAAGGATGTCGATAGTATTATTAGAAAATGTCAAAGAATCCAAACTTCTGATCTTTTTTCAAAGAGTTCATACCCTGGCTGTCATTTTTGCATCAAGCAGCTTATAACAAACCTTCTTTTATACTTTATTGTTCTATTTATTACTTCGGTGCTTTGCTTTCTAATGCATTCTTAAGGATGAAGTACACGTATGTTCTAGCGCAAAGGACGCGATCACTCTGACGTTGTGAGAAAATTACTACACTAAACAAGCAAAGCATGGTCTATGATTTTGAATTGTCTTTTAGTAAAAAATGTGTGTTGATGAACATAAATAATCACTTAAATTACATTCCAATGATTTTCGGTGACTGTTCCTTGCTGAAGATCTCTGTTTGTCACTTCGTGGCTGCAGTGGTGCAGGAGGCACTGGAAATAGGTTTTAACCACTGCGACTATCAATACACTTTACAAAATTAAGGTCACATTCCATCTTCATCCTCTGGTTACCATTTGACTCTCGATCGCACGTTAGCTTTTCCAGACTACAACGTATAATTTTCTACAAGAAAATAGGAATAATCGAGGTGATATTTGAGATATGTCGACTCATTTGTCACATGTTTGTGTCGCTTATCTTAATACTACATCATGTAAGGTATCGTGTCGCCATATTACCATCTATCATTTATCATCAAGGCGATATGTCGAGATAGAGAATATGATGGCATCCTAGTTATCAACAGCAAGCCAGTCATTTACGTCTGTTAAGATTTCTTGCAAAGCAATTATTGGTAAAGAAAATGGTAGTCCTAAGCAAAAGTTGCTCTAGTGATTGCTGTTGCCAGGACGACCAAATCTAAGACCGTGGGTCATATACTAATATCTAGGTGTAAATAGGCCACATCTAATGGTTTCAAAATCTGATTGTAAACTTGAACAATCTCTGCCTTAGCAAGGAAACATCTCTGCATCCTGCATTTTGAATACCCAACACAGCTAATTCTCAGTAGCATTGTTTCTATTCTTATCTTTTGATTTCCTGGGTTTTATAAATCTGATCATTTTGGAGTATTCTGCAGTTTTAACATCTGATATCGTTTTACTATGTACCTTTCATGTTGAGATATTACCAAAATTGAAGTAGCACCAGCACAGATTATTGTACCGGCAAGTTACCGTAAATTCATAATCTACTTATAAATATAATTACCCAGGCTAAAATTTTTAAAACGAAGCATGGTGAAAATAGACTACACAATGTTTCATTAGGAACATATATATATATTATCTCAAGCTTTCGACGTAGCATACGTCATCCTCAGGAATATTAGTATAAAAGTTACAACTTTAAATTCATAATGTTGCAGCCAATGGCAATATAACAATTCCGTGAGGAATCTGTAGTTTTGGGCTGCAAAACATTTGTAAGACATGTTGAATGTAATAGAACTTTACTTAGGAGGCATTAAAGTTAACTATTTCTTCAGATTAAAATATTTTGCTCAATTTATAGCCTGTTGCCATTAAATGCCAATCAAAGCATCAACTTTTGTAAATATAAAATGATTTCTAGCATTCTTTCTTACTCCTGTCAGGTGCATTGCTTCATCGTGTTACCAGCCGTGCCTTAAATACTTTCCGGTTTTCATTTTTTCGTAAATATCTCCACCATGGTAATATTCAGCCATTAATCAAAACTGCCAAAGATTTCCTTAGACGTCCTTTCTCTTGTTTTCTTTCTCTCAATCCTTCTTATTATAGATAAAATAAATTTACCGTCTGTTTTCTCCGAATTACATTTTATGGATACTACCTGGCTTTCTCAGATTCAGTTTCTAAGATTCAGATTGATGATAAGAATCTTTCCTATCTTACATTTCATAATACACTTTTATTGTTTTTCCTATTAAAGGAATTTGCAGCATAATTTTAAGGAACCTCATCTTCACTTCTTTAATTTTCGTTATTATTCCCTTATTCTGCCATTCTGTCATTCTGTCTATTTATGATACCAATTTCTTAATAAATGAAGTCCAAAATGTACAAATCATTCACATCGGAGAGTAGGCATTGCTACTGCAAACATTTTCTTGCTTGAAGTAACAAATAAGGAACGTACCTGGATGTCATTTCCATGAACGTATCTGCTACCATCGTCCACATTGTTAACTGGTAGTGACATCACCACAGTGACCAGTAGTAAAATGGCAGGGAGAATCCTCATGGTGGCTGCGAGTTCTGTCTGCTTCTGAAATGAATTAGGTTTTTCAAATCAATGTCAGTGTAAAACATTGATGTATCTTTAAATATGCTTTAAATAAACATACAATTTACCCCCAAAATAAACATCTGTTGATTACGTCACATAATTGTCAATAATTTTTAAAACCAGGTGTCAAGATTTATCAGGAAAGGACCAAATTCATGGCAGATGTCTACGTTTTTAGCTCATGTAGGTGTTAGTACTACCTAGTTTTAGCTTGTGCTATTTAAGTTAGAGTTGAATGTGATCTTTATTGTCTGTGTTTATTAAATTCAATTCAATTCTACGTCAAGCATCTGTGTCAATATCTAACATAAATTTTGCAACGCTGATACTGAATCTAAGTATACTTTTCTCCTTGATGACAACTTTTAATGTCAAATGTCAAATAACGGTTACATCCCACGAATGCATCAAAACAGGTTGCGATTGTGCTGCTTTAAGAGAAATGTACATTTTTATTGTTGCATATTGTTGATATGAATATATTTCATAATCTGATATACAAGCAAAGCTGGCATGTATGTAACATAGACGTATTACTTCCATGTAATTTTACACGAAAAATAAACATATTATTGACACTTCATGACTGAAAACAAGTCGTGTAGACGCGCTTGTATGCCGGTTGCCTGATTTTCTTATTGATATCTCAGAAATAATAATAAAAAAATTGTTAAAAAGACGATTTGCGGTCGGTTTTCTTCAAACATCTGTTTAATTTTTAAGGACTCTTCTTCTACTCACTGATAATAATATTGTTTCTAGGGTTGTATCTAAAATTGCCCTGGAACGCATGCAATCGTGTATATAGCACAGAATTAGACAGTGATTTACCACGGGCCAAGTAGTTCACACAAGAGAGCACATCCTAAGCACGAGTAGATGAAGATGTTTGCAGTTACAGGAAGGAAAGCCATGTAACAAATTATTGTATTCAGGCCATCAACTACAAGTTATCATGTAAAGTTTTAATTTTAAATAATTTAAAGTACGTTTGATGATTTGACGATGATTTGACGAAGTCAATTTCACATGATTCTTTTCCTAGAGAATGTTTACTTTAGCTTTTTATGCCCTCCTTCTACACTTCTATAATTGCTACATTTCTCTATACTTTCTATAATTAAAATACCTTAGTGTCTATCCCAGATTTATGTGATAATACATGCACTTTTCATGTTTCATGTTTATGATTCCCCTAATCAAAGAGCTTCAGAGCAGATCACATTTCTAGTGTTCTTGTCAGGAGCGTTGGTGGATTCATAAAGAGGCAACCCTTGCAGCTAGTCCATCAATTTAAACCAATTAAAAGTGATAACTCTAGCAGCACCTGTATTAGAAAGTTTGTCTCTTTCTCATTTGTATTGGACCTTTAAAAACGGGATTTATATCGGTAATGATGGGCACTGCTCTGAAAACCTCGCAAACACAATTCCCTTGCGATACCGTCGTAAACATGGCTGTTCCTTTTATTCCCAGTTAAAGGTGCCTGCATATTTTCTTGCCCCCTAAACCTCTTGTATAGACAAAACTTTGGTATTTCACCATGTGGATGCTCGTTCATTCTATGCCATAACTCATAAAGAGTGTATTGTTTGCTTTTTGAATTCCAAGTCAGCGCAAGGGTAGAAAAATTGAAATTTTTATTTTATCTCTTTCGCAATGTCTAATGCCAGAAATTGTTACATGATGTCAGAGGAGAGTTATAACGGTTTCGAAACCAACTCCACAACTGGTATGAACTACAGCGGTTTTGACAACCGTTTTTGAAACAGCCCAGATGAAGAATGGGTAGTGTCGAACGTTTTAGTGGTTCACACCCAAGTTCTTACAATGGTTCTTAGAGCGGCTATCGGAAGCGTGTTAAAATTTGGTAACACGATAAGAGAAATGTATAGGAAGCTTGGTCTATTATCAAAGATTTTTCTTGTCCTTATTAATCAAGTTAGAACAAGACAGATCATGAGTGCCTGAGATACAAGAATTTTTTCCTCTCTTCCCATCTCTGTGGTTACAATAGCTGCAATCATTCCACTCTCTTGTAAAAGAGAATGCTGAGAAATTATGTCTGTGAAAATATGGCTTTGTTTCATTCTAGGTGCCAGAAGGACTGTCCCATCAGTTGGAGCAGTTTACGTGCGCTTTGAGAGGCTCAAAAAGTATCAAAGACGTAAACAAGCTATGCTATGCACTATTTTCTGCCAAGGAGGGGAATTTGAATGTCGCCAGCTTCTGCCATGTCGTGACACTTTGCACAACCACGCACGCAGAGTAAATTATCAATCCTTGAGTGGAAATAACGCCTCCTTTGTTCCAAGAAATTCCTTAACCAGATGTTCAGGGATAGTCATGCAGCAATGATGATCTGTACGTACACAGGATTAACGGGCTCCTAAAGCAGGCCTGAACCTGTTTTGGTGTGAATACAGGCGTAACTACGATGATGAAAGTTGTGCCTGCGTTTAGAATGGCTGCCATGCACAGATATGTGCAGACACAGAAAGTCAAGCAAGCCACAGAAGCAAATGGTGAAAAAGATAAGAATGACACTGATTTTGACAAAGACAAGGATAGAGTGGTGTCCATGTAATATATACGTCACTAGTGCCAGTCCTCCCCATGTATATAAGTATATAAAAAGGAAGTATAAAGGAGATTTGTACGAAGAGGATTTGTAATTAAGACGTTCTTCTTAATTAAGTTTTCGTATATGGAACAACATTCGTAAAAGCAACCAATCTGGTTAGTGAGTACACTACTTCTTCGGCTCATACAATACAGATAGTTATGATGACTAGTTATTGATAACATACAATTTGAGTTAAAGATTTGCTTGTCGACTCTCATTATAGCTTCTATCTTCTTATTTCAGAACAAATTACTTTAACTTCTTCACTTAAATGGCCTTGAAACATAAATATCATTCATTAATTTATTTGCATCATTGAAGAAAAATAGAATATATTTGCAATGTTTATGCTTATACTCATTTTGCTCATGTTTAGTAACATATGATTAATTTTATGGAATGTTTGAGAGAAAAGGACGCAAAAGTGGTGCCAACCATAGGTCCCAAGTATGCGCCATATCTCAAAAACGGAATAGCTTCAAGAAGTCTATCATGTCTTTTAATGCTCCAAATGCCCTTTGATAGGAAAGTAATACTATCTCGTCCCTTTGATGTCCCACATCTCTCTCACTAGCCGATAGACTAAAATGTTGTAGCACTGTTGCACAATGTTTGCATGCTCAGTGTAATGTAGCGCGTTGTAACACAGAAATAGACAAAACGCACTGTTCCTAATCTATTCGTAAATCATGAGAATATAACAGCATAGTAATTGTGATTAAAGAAGACGAGTACAGAAATTTATATACAGGCGGAATTAGCATCTTGAATTAGTATACTGTGTTTGATTGTCCTGACTCTGTTTAACTGTTGGCTTGAGCTAGTCAGTAAAGGCGGTATCAGGAGAAGTAACCCAAAGAGTGTGGTGTTCAGTCGAGGGCGAAGTTCCCGTCCTAAAAGTAGAAATGCTGGGGTATTTTTGGTGGTGGAATGGACTATAGTGTTGCACGTAAAGCAAACTTCTAACGGAAAAGGAGCTAAAGGCTTCTTCTCTCGCACAGCACTTTGAATAACGGCTTTAATATTCGAAAAATTTGTTGATGGTACAGAACAATAAAACTGCACGAAATAGCGAATTCATTTTGTACTTAAAAGCTTTTTTCGTCTGAC
>JAAAKL020002369.1:0-26382 GCA_010016065.2 Carybdea cf. marsupialis auct. non (Linnaeus, 1758) | reverse complement strand
CTGGTAACACATTTAGTGTATATGGTTCAATTTATTAGCAATGTAAATTGAAACAAATGACTAGCAGAGACATCTTTAAGGTGCTACAATATTGTTCAATGAACAAGTGATAGTCTACACAGTTTCTGCAACTTTGTTGTTATTCTGCATCATGAGGTGCAACACAACTGCTCAGATATAAAAATGCAAATCCACATCATATTTTACATAATTTAAAATTAGCATGCATTCTGGAAAAATTATAATCAGGTAGACACTTTCAGGACTGTATTAATAGGTTGAAAAAACAGTATTTATGAACACTTTTGGGTAGTTGCAACTATGAGTTGTTAACACTAGGGAGTTGCAGAAGAATCTGTATGTCGTCAAATGTTGACACATGGTTTAATCTCTTTCCATACCTTGCTCATTAAATCTCATGAGAATCAATGTATAGATAAGACTTAAGGTTATGAACAGTGAACGCCAGCCTGTTGCTGTACATGGCTATGGTATATTAAATGTGTCGAACCCATATCAATAATGAGATGCCCGTTCATGTCAATTTATGTTTAATTGTCTCTTTGATAGTATATTTAATATTTATTATGTCTAATATTTTCATTATCTGTTCACAAATGCTTTCTTTTTTATGTGAACTGCAGGGAAGTGGAAAGCATAAGAAATATTCAGGTTTGTAAAAACGTTTGTTTGACTCTGTTTTGCAATTATTCATGAAAATTTATTTCCTATTGTTATTTAGGGATGATTTGCCTTGAATTTTTGTAGGTAAATTACTGCTAAATGTTTTAAGCTGATCTGGACAGTGTGAATACAAGCGAGACCATTGGAAATGTAGGCTATGCGACAACCTGAATTGTTGAGTAGACACTTGTCACTAGCAAATCCCCACCTTTTTATTAATAGTAGTAATTGATTAATATTGATTATTCAATCTTTGTTACAATGACTTTATTTGAGATCATTGTTATAACTGTCAAACTCAAGGGTGCATTGTATAATCAATCATCGTCATCATCATATCATCACCATCATGATTGTCATCACTATGATGCTGTTTATAGTCCTTGTTTTCCCTGCCCATTGGGGCTGGACAGTTGTAGGGCTGCTCTCAGTTGATAATACAGTACATCCCTGACATCTGCCAGAGAGGTGATGAGATTCCAGGCCTGGAAATCTAGTTCTTTGCCAGGGTGTATTTGAAAATAAACTAGATCAAGTGACAAGGCAAGTTTATGGATTAGGTGCAATTGAACAAAGGCAACCCATACATCAACACTGTCAGATTTGATTAACTGCTGTGTGGTGCATTAAGTAAAATTTGTCCAGTGTTGGACACAGTGTTCACATGGAAGTCATTTGTACAAGTAGAGTCCTCATTCATGTATACTTTAGTCAGGAAAGAAGGCCTGCTGGCTCTTGGAGGTGCAGCACAAGAAAGTATCTGATATTTACCACCTTCTTTCATGCATGGCAGCTATGAGTAGTAAGCACTTTGCCAAGTGAATTTCTTCTTGCAAACACTGGTTGTTTCATTACAACATGGACTATCTGCTTCAACGTATGATAGCACTGATTGGTGTAGATAAATCAAATAGCAGATCAACAGTTTAATTTGGATTTCATGAAACAAAGAAGGGTGAGAAGAATATGACATCAGATACTATAGCTAATGAGCAAACAAAATGTAGGGCCAGTAAGGCTTGATATATAGATGTAGCATATCTCCTAACCCTAGCTAAAATTCCCCAATGCAGCACAATGCTTTAGAAAAGCATGTGCCTGTATCATTGGGTTAGCAGGCTGCTGTCAATCAGATACCTACAAAATGTTGTCTTTCATTAAGTCTGCAATATCAAGTATTATTTGTGTATGGAGTCAGAACCTCCCCAGTAGATCATTGTAAGTGTCTAATAGAGTTTGCAGATGCCCATAATCAACTAGTCAACTACTACCAGACTAATGAACATCATTTAACCATCACAGCATTTTGTCATGATCAGATTTAAATTTCCAGTTGTTTTCCCATACTTCCGATTGACTTTTGTGTCAATACTCTGGTCATTCCTTGACTCTGAATATCGACACATGGACTAGCAAATCAGAGCTGAATTAGCTTATATTGTATCTCATGTATTATGGAAAGCTATGTAATGCATAACATTAATGTGTACGGAGAAGATACTTTCAGGATATAAAACACATGGCACTTTTTTGATAACTTACCATCGAATAATACGTTGCACATACAAGAGTTTATTTATATTATTTGAATAATCTTTATACAGGATCTTTACAATCAGTTATACAAACTGTTTTTCATGTAAGGCCTGTCTGTTAGGTAGAAACAGAGTTAGCTAGAAACACTCGGTCAAGGACATGTCAACCCAGAGCCTCCCTGACAAAGTGAGTAATTGGGAAGGGGATCAAATTATACTTTCCCCTTTTGTTCAAACTCGTCTTGCTTGCATGCGTCTTGCTCAAGTTTGATTTAAGTAATGTGTGTGAGGTTGATACCTTATTTTCTCTCACTCATGTACTGAAGTAGGACCAGGCCCTATTTAATAAGATAGGATTGGAAAGGTTTTTGTGGCAAATTTACATAACATAAGGGATGCATTAATGATGACTTATGATGTAAGCACATTTTTTATCACTAGAATGTGCAAGGGCATTTTGGGCATGCCTTCTTTTATTGAACCATGAAATTATTAGATTTGCTACTTTCTGAGTAAAAGTATAGCTTTTTGATGACAGGATAGAGCAATTTCACACTTGGTTCCTATTTCAAAATCATGTGGAGGGGGGCTCCCAGAACCCTCAACAGCCGACATCAGGCTTTCTTCTTCGTGATTAGGTATGAGGTCTACAATTGCGAAAAGTTTTAAGAATTAAGATGCTATGAAACAATGGTGCTGTAACTTTTCTTCGTATCAGCATTTAAGTGAATAGAGAGCTCTTACAATAGTGAAAGTAATTCAAAGAGTGTATAATGATATCAAAGACTTGTGGCATTGAATAAGATATTCACTTTGCCGAAGCTGCTAACCTTCGGCTGTTCACAATGAATTTTGTGGCATTAGCAAGAAGATTTGGTTTGAGTGTAGTAATTTGATTGATTGCAGCAAATGATCAGTGCTACTGGGACTGGCGTCACATATCATATATAGCATTAAACAGTCGTGTTTTTTAATCCACTGTCCTCCCTTCATATAGTATTTGTAGTAATCTGAGAATTGCAGTCAACACTTATGTACTTCCATTGTAGATGAAGTGGTGGTTGTAACAACCATGGATCATCAGCCAGGTGTATCAGCAGTCGACTTGGCTATCAGCAATATGGATGAGAGGAAGAAAGCTTCACAGAAGGATTCCGATGATGATTCTGGTTCCAGTGGTGATGACGGTTCAGGAGGAGGTGTGTTGATATCAAATAAATAAGTCACTTTCGATTTGACTGTACGGACTTAAAGAAATGTAGTTGATAAATTGATTTTGTGGTATTTGCAATAAGTAGTATGTATGATCCCTTAGTGAACACTCTGAGGAGATGATGGTACTGCAAATTTGCTCTTTTTAGGATGGGTGAAAATGAAGGTTCTAAAAAGCCAGTGCATTTTGATTGGACTTATTTTAAATCATAGAGGTGGACGGCAGGTTGTAGAATGGCAGTCACAAAAGATAACAATTTTCAAATTGAGATTTAAAGTAGAACGGTTCGTTCTAAAGAAAGTTTTTCTACGACTGAGCAGTGAGAGTCACTATCTTTTGCGGTTCACCTATCCCAGTTAGCATGGAAGGCAAGCGCTTGGAATAGGATCGGGGATTGAGCCATCGTTATAACTTCCTGTTAAAGGAGGGACATGGTATCAACCCAGTTAGTAAGGCAAGACGATTTTGATGTTTGTTGTGCAAAGGGTTTGTGCATCCCTGAAAACATTCATGTTTCTACATTTTCATAAGTCGACTCCAGCTTACGCGGGAAAAGGAAAGGGAGAAATGCAAGGACTCACATAGGGAACTTTATTTGGGGAGAATAGCATAGACTAATAGCTCGCCCTTTAGTTGAACCCGTGTAGGAGATATCAACATAACTCATCTATTTCAATGATGTGGTTTATGTGCAAATATCTTGTGTCCAGTAACAGGGGGCATAAATATGGGAGATGAATCTAAAGGCTAAAATTTCTCTAGTACTTAATAAGTGATGAAGTACGTTGAAAATGTTTAACGAGAAACTGAGATGTATAGTAACAAAAGACCCTTGAACCTAATGTGGTATTTTTGTTTAACCCTATACACTCGTTTTAGATGCAGTTTTTGATGGCCTGATACAGGGTGTTTATGTTGAAGTGAAGACATTCTGGTTGGAATTTAAGTTCCAATGACTTTCGCAAGAAAGCCATTTTTAGTAATCAATTCTGACCCGCGACATGCACCCTGCTTTGTGATTGTGTAAAATTTCCCTCTTTGTCAGCAGTTGTTTCACCCGAGTTGCCGCATGAAGCATCAGCAGACGTACCAGCAATATCAGAGAGTCAGGAAATTAGTCCCGCACCCGCTGATGAAGGAAGCACTGTCGCTGAAAGTGTAGTAAGTACGCCAGAGCCAGTTGATGAGAAGTCAGAAACAACAGCTGTGGCTGTTACAGCGGAGGCAGAACCTGTTACTGATGTCGCGGTGATAGCAGAAGCAACAGCAGCAGATTCAGTCGTTACCGATGAATCGTCTCTCATTGCCGGGACAGCTGAGTCAGTTTCAACCGAGACTGTTACAGAGCCAGAGGCTGCTGCCTCGACTCCTACCGAAACTACGTCTGGAGATGAAGATAAAGCGGTAGAGCCCTCTGCTGAGGCGGTTGAGGTTGTACTTACAGAGGCTCCAGCATTGGAACCTGATCTGATTGCCCAAGCAGAAGCTGAGCTAGCTGCTAACGAAACTGAAAAGAAAACTCTCGAGACCCTCCTCCAGGTACAGATTGATAAACTTCTGACAGAGGGCCAAGACGTCATTAACTCACAAAAAAGGGCCGCGGGAACCATTTATACATACGTCAGTCAACTTGGGCACGCCCTAGCTGTCCCATCTGATGATCCCTCGATCTACGATACCTGGAAGCGAACGTCAGACCTTGAAAAAGAGTCTCAAGAGGCAATAGATGGAGCAAAAGCACAAGAAGTTACTTTGCAACAGAAGATTGCAGGTGTGCGTGGAATGATAAGTGCATTGCGAAAGTTTGGAGACAGCGAAATTGCTGACAAAGCACAAGCACTGTCTAGTAGCATCTCATTAAAAGTGCAGAGGACCGCTGAGGACATAAAAAAAGCAAGCAACGATCTTGTTTCAATGGTTGAGTATCATACACTTGCAGCCACAGCGAAGAGAGAATTCAGAGAAGGCCTAGGACAGCTAAAAGAGGAAACGCCAGCCAAGGAAAGCGATGCGTCGGCTGACCGTGATGGTACAGATGCCTTGCTTATTTACGCCCTGAAGAAAGTAGATTTTCTAACTAATGCACTTGAACGGCGAGCAAAAGAAGAAGAAGAACGCGTTATTGTGGCGTTGGAGAAACAAAGGCAGGAGGAAGAAAAGCGTTTCAGTGGAATACTGGAAGAGGAAATCAAACGCGTTCAAGAGGAAGACCACATGGAGCAGCAGAAAAAGGTATGATTTGTAATCTATTAAGTATTATACCGTAATTCGATGGGTACACTCGTAGGAGATAACAGTTCTGAACATTTCTCTATGTACACGTGTGCATGTATGTAGCATGTGTTTATGTTTCAGATCTTGAGAGTCACGTCAGGGTTAAGCAGCACTTTCTTAATTTAAAGGGTTCTGCCTGCTTTGTCATTTCATGAGTAGTAGTCTAGTTTCTTGCTGATAAAAGTGATCATTTGCTCGTCACGTAATTTTATTAGTAGTAGTAGAAGATCTTAGGTATTAAGTTTGCTTTTATACTCACACCTTTCGATTCTTTCATCAAATTTTGAAGGAAATGGAGTTGATAAGCAGTTACGAGGCGGAGCTAAGAAAACAGCTAAAGCGACAAGCATCGGCGCATCGCGAACATCTTGCAGACGTTCTTAATCTTCAAGCAGCAGAACTTGAGGCACATCATAAACAGACACTTGCCACCAAATTGCACGAAAAGCAGCAAATTTACGAAGATGAACTCGAAAAGACAGTCGCAACTTTAAAAGGAGTGGATGAAGCCGTCAGTGTTGTTGTGGACGTGGAGGAAGAAAATCGCAAGGCGCGAGAGCTTTGGTTGGCCGTTCAATCGCTCTTTACGGCGTTTCAAGAGCCGCTTATTAATGGTAAATCGCGATCTTTGATGCCGGAAATTGTGGCATTGGAAAATTCAGCAGGTATGTGTGGTTTGAGCATTCGTTCTTTTCTTGGATTACTGAGATGTCACTGTATTGAGATGCCAACCACCCCTGGATTGTATCAGTAGATCTTTATTTGTTTAAAGGTGGACGTTATGATTAAATTGATCTCGGTTGAAAATGGAGTAGCCCAAGTTAAAGGAGGGTGGTATATCCAACAATATGAAACTATTGATAATTTTCGGAGGAAATTTTGTATACAAAATTGTTTGTCGACATTTTTGGGACAAAAACATGAGATTTTTAAACTTTTATGCGTCGGCCAAACAACAACATAAAATCCGGTGTACTAAAAAAAGTATTCTTTCAATTCTCCCCCCCCCTCCCCCCCCCCCCCCAACACAAAATGAATGAATACAATAAATATGGAGTTAAATAATTACGTAACAGTTTGGGATAACTTTTTCCATTTAGATTCCAATTCAATATTTCATCCTTTATGACAAATGTCTCGGAGGTTTGATTACGTTTAAAGATTACAAATCCCAAGTACTTCAGTCGTGGGCCTGTTTTCGAGTGAAACTTTATAGCCTTTATCTAGATCTCGTTTTGCACTAACGTTATGACAGTGATTCTTCGTTTTTCGATATCACCTCTTCTCTCCCTCCACTCTTGCTTGTTTATCATTAAATCACTGAGAAGGTATGCTGAATTTATAAACTTTGCGAGTACATTTTAGTGTTCTAAAACCATGGATTAGTCGATCGATATGAAAGGTAATCTCAAGCAAACGGATGCACTGTTCTGATGGTCAGGAAAAATTTGCCATCTTCACATGTAGCATATGAATATCATTTTAGACAGATTTTACTTAGTCAGTCATGGCACAGTACGTCTCTTAGCGGGCCAACGTGACCTCTGGTGTACCTTTTGCAAACATGTTATGTCACCATTCAGTGGAGCCTTCTATACCCCCCCATCCCCCCTTCACCCCTATGATTTTTAATAGCGCTGCTCTATAAGCTGTCTAGTTTCTTAACAAAATGATAACGTGATCTCTCTACAGAACGACTAACTTAAATTTTTAGATATGCAAACAGAAACAGAATTGTAACTGATTTAAAGGAGATATAGACATTTGCAGAAGTATGCACAACCCTTTGTATCTTGTCATCCATTAACATTAAGTTGTTTCGCAATAAGACGCCAAAGTTTTTTAATGTCATCACCGGACACAAATTTGTACTTAATGAAACTGAACGAAACATTTCCTATGATTAGAGTATAAAAAGAAGTACATCGTTGCAGCACAAATTTTAACATTTTTGGTACTAAATATACTCTGTCATAAGTATGTAAGATTAATGTGTGTATTTATTCTTCCTTTCATTTTACCATATCTTCAATGATGGGGGTTTTGTTATCAGCCAGCTCCTTAATATTTGAGAAAGAGTCATGTTTGCCCGTTCTTTTTTGTTTTCGATGACGCAATGTTTTGTGACGTCACATTGGCAACTCACGGAACAGCGCCACTTGAATTAGCACTGCTCCCAATATTCTTCTTTTAGATTAGCATCCCGTTTGATATAGTGCCATCACAAATAAGGGAGGGTGAGATTAGATAATATACAATATTTAGAGATTGAAGTGATTTAACTAGCCGACAAAATGTAATTGATTTTAATTTAATGATGTCACTAAGTAGGAGGAGCTAGCAGACTCAACCATTCGTATATTCTGCCTAGTTACAATTAGCAAAATGAAGAACGTTGAGGGATTTTTGAGACATTTCCAAACTGACTTCTATTCTTTTCGCTGACATTGTTTTGTTTATTTATCATTGAAGGTGACGACACTGTGATCAAGCAAGCGGTTTCCTCCATTCCAGCATCAGCAGCAGTTGGAGGAGTTGTAACCGAGGCTGAGCTATCCCGAAGATTCAGAAAAGTGAAGAGTGTGAGCCGGAAAGTAGCTATGGTCGGTGAGGATACAGGATCACTGTTAACCTTCCTGCTGTCATACCTACGCTCCCTGGTTGTATTCGACACTTCGCGTTGTAAAGCAATCGAGGAAGAGATAGACCCCGAGGAAATAGATAACTACGAGATTTTAGGAAAAGCGGAAACATGTATCAAAGCAGGAGATCTTGAGCAAGCTGTAAAATTCATGAACCTTTTACGAGGTGTGTCACGAAAGGTAGCGCAGGACTGGGTAGAGGAAGCCAAAACACATCTAGAAACAAAGCTAGCCCTGGACTTTCTTTTGGCGTTTGCCAGATCGAAAGGTGTTGGAACAGCATCATAAGATTTCGAACGTTGATAACCTACGCAATTAGTTCCACAGAGATGATTTTGAAGGCAGCCTAGCTGTAGTAGGATTTATAATGTGCATCATGTTATAATTTTGTCTCGATTCGCAGTGATGTTCTGCACCATATAAATGACCTCGTTATACAGTAGGTTTTGAGTTTGACCCAGAATGTTCCCAAGCATATTGGCATTCTTTAAGTGGATCTGATCGTTGTCTACCATTTTAGTGCAATTATTAATTATAAAGAATATCACTTTTCTAATCTTTCATTGAATGTAATCATTTGTCTTCTTTCTATAACTGATTTGAGAGTTTTCCGCAGCGTGTATATTTCTGTAGCGGGCCAATGTTATTACGGAAGATTTTGGATGGGTTATATGCTTTTGATTGATAGGGGCTACTCACAAAGTTCGTACGCACTGTAAGGGTCTGCAAAAAGCTGCGAATGCGTATATGGGCGCATTAGGAAGATGGAGGGGTCATATTTTTAAAAAGTCAGGACATTAAAAGCTTGCTTCTGCTGTATTTGCGCGACAACAGCCATTGTGGTGTCGCTGTTGTATGTACGGAAGCCTTCAATGGCAGACAAGGACCTCTTCATCATTCCAAGACAAAATTTTATTTAGCAACGTATCATTTATCTTACTGCAGTTTAACAGCGTCATCCTCTGCTATTGAAAACGAGACCGAGACCTCTTGATCTTGTAGACAGACTTTCTTTTGGCGGAATATGCAATAACCAACTAATCGGAACCCATGACGTTGCATAACACTTAAAATCGTTTTGGACCGTTGTTCGGATCATATAGACTCGAAAGTAAACTGTAGCGGATCGTGACGTAGGTTGAAGGGGGTTGGTGAAGAAATATTTATCAGGTTAAACCGCACCTGATTCCTGAAAGATAGAAATCGGTAAATATAGGGACCAGCTTCCATACAAAGCATGTAGACTGATGTATCAGTGGCATAATGTTGGTTAACGGCAAGCTACCCTTCTATGCTTAATTATAGCGAGTGAGGATAAGCGGAAAGGATGAATATTTTCTTGAACTCCATGAAAATGGGGAGGCAGGTCATAATATATGACTTGCAGTAGGTATACGATTGTGCTATAAAATGGGCGACTTAACCCTATTCGGACTGCGGTATTTTGAGATAACAGTGGGCTAGTAGGCCAGCGGCAGTTTCAATTCATATAACCCTGTGAGACTCTGTTTAGGTATGAAACTTTTGAGACCCATGACCTCGTCAATCTGACGTCTGTCATCAATGAGGTATTTGATAAGCAAATCAATGTAGAACTGGTTGTCTATCTTGAGAGGAGAGATCGTTTGTGCAATGTACAGAATGGATTTCTTTGACCTCCTTGATCTGCTGTCAATGAGTGGATTTATCAATGTCGAACATGTTTGGTATTGCGTTTGGTATCTACGAAGATTAATGCAATGTCAGGCGTGTGTGATTTCTTTCCAAACTTAGATCATAACGGATCTGTGGAAATTTCTTTGGTATTATCTCAAATTAGTTGTCATCAAAGTTGTTTTATTAGACATGTTATCATATCATCATGCTTTTAACAGTGGTGTCCCTCAGAGATTTCCTCCAACGTCACTCTTTTTGTTCCCGCTATAAATGCGCTTCTGTATTGCACAGTAGGCAAACGTATTGTGTGTAGTAACAACGTTATAATGTTACCCATCTATAAAGCACATCTCACTTTACCGCCAACAAAAACCCGGCTTCGTATCGGCAGATCTCTATTTGCGATGATTTTCATGTTCCGCGTAAGTTCAACGTACCAAATGTAGCGATGAACTACGAATGCGCATCAATCTTTACCACTCCGGAAAAAAATTTGTTTCGGATCGACAGATGGATGTTGACGCCATAAACGTAAGAGGTCCATGGTTGATACAGTGGCCGAGTTCAGTGGAAGTTTTCTACTAGAGGATGACTGGGTGATCATCTCCCTTACTACTCTCCAGGCTGGAATGAAAAATGAAGCATCTTATACAGAAAATCTATAAGAAAACGAAACGTGGTGTATAGAAATTTAATTTTTCTATACCGATTGAAATGAAAGAAAGCAGTGCCTTCTCCCTTTTGATTCGTCACATATTATCAGTACGCAAAAAATTGTAAGTTTAGATTAAACCATGTATGAATCTTTACAGTTATAATTGGAAATTGGTTATAAAATGACCAAAATTGAAGATCACAAGCACTACAAAACATGGCATGGTTAATTAAGAAGAACTCAACAAGTAAGATGATTTTACATGAATGCAAAGCATAGAAGAGCTGCCCTCTGTTTAGCATAAGGGCCTCCTTTCATCGTGACACCTACTGGACCTTAACTTTCATCTTGAGGAAGTAGAATTTCATAAACATAAAACTTATCATAGCGACGACGTGCAACAGAAAGGAGAATATAATGGACAAGGAAACAAGCAAACTCAAAATCGGAACCTCGCAGAAACTTTACTTAGACAAAGAACCTGTATAGGCAAGGTTTTTAATAAAGATTCTGTATTTAGCCGCGATATCAAATTTTCGAATAATTCTCTCAAATTTTAGAGAATGTGACGTCTCTTAGAGAGGTTGAGAAAAGCTATGCTAGGTTAGGAAAGACTATTCTCAAGTTAATTGCAATCGCCTTCCTTCGCAATATTCGAGCGCTGTGCAGAACTGACCCATAAATAATGTACTTCTGCAGTGAGTGTAAACCAAGGCAGGTTTGCCATATTTTTAGAGGAGTTGGAAGTGTTTTGCTATTCGCTCAGCTCCTTAACTCATCTGCTTATTCAGATTCTTTTGCGGTAAGCGACGTACAGACTGCAAATCCTTATAGGCTGTTCCTGTATTGTAGAATTGTAATAAATGAAGTTCTCGAAATAAAAACTGAGGGGAACATTTACGATAAGCTGATACAATAAGCGACGCCAACGCAGGATGCGGCAAATGATTTCCTGTATCGTTATCGGGATGTCCTACCGTGTGTCGGAACATAACCCACAAGTTTAGTCTCAAGGGGAAATTGAGATGATAGAGTGACCTAAACCAAAACCATGTTTCGACTACGAATCTGACCCGGTTTTCTTTATAAATTTTAAAATTGACCAAACAAGATGGCAAGGAAATCAAAAAGTTGATCAATAATGCAAGAACATATAGTCACAATGATGTTTATTCAAACAGCTGTACTTTCGATAAAAAGAGCTATTCATGCTTTTGCTAGGACAGATCTCCTAGTAATACGTCTTGATATGTTTGGGTCACAAACAGTACACTGTATTTTAGGGAAAATAAGGGCTGTTCTTCAAGTATGTTACTGCAGTGACAAAAGGCAGACCTCTATTACGTTGCTGCGGCGACAAATTGACGACGTTTTCGGCTGACAGAAGAGAATAGGCAAAAATAAAACATCATCAGAGAACAACGCTCCTTCTTATTCAAAACTTCACCGGCTCCATTAGACATTGACGCTAAACCGAACCCAAGGATGCCTCTTTGCCTCCCAGCTTTATAAAGATGTCTCTTTAATAAGATGAAACTTCCTCAATATCATAATTTCCTTTTCGGGGTTCCTCTTCAGTAATTTGTCGGCGGCCTATTTAGCTTATAGTTGACGTTTCCAGCTGCAGCAGATATACTACTAAATACGTAATTTGAAGTTGGACACACGCTACTTTGATCGAGGATCAACTTCCCACCAGTATCATACCTTATGTCAGAATTTCTTTGCCAGAAAATATCTGGATAGGTGAGGTTCCTTGAACGTTTTTAAGGGATATTTCTAGAGATGAATCACCCCTCCTAATTCAGTTATCTTAGTGAGAGCAATTTTGCTTGCCATTGCCATTTCGTGCGTATGACCGATGTCGCTCAAAGAGAGACTTTCTCTATAGTCTTTGCTAGAATGAACTTGCTGCTGTAGCATGATGGCGAAGTGTTACTGTACTGCTTCAGTTTTGTTGTGTGGACCACTGGTGTCCAATTGATTGAGCAGTACCGGTGTCAAAATTCAAACTTTTCGTGACATGAAATAGGAAGATCCAAGGGCAGATGCTCATTTCAACCCAAAGTTTACAATAATGCTCGTCTCTGCGCGATGCTGAACGATTTGTAACTGCGCGTTGTTATTTTGAGGACCAAAATATCGCCACATCTTGCATTTATTTGGCCCATCGGAGCTTGCGCTTACAAAAAAGCCTGTGGTAATACTTTAAAGGCGTTACATTTGTTTGTGGCACAATGGAAAGGTTTGTTTAATTATTCTAATGAAGGAAGCAAGCCATAGAGGGTAACATGCATTCAGAAGCCGAATGATACACAAGTCTTCCAGAGTCTTTCTAATCACATGACCATGTACATATTAGGCTCAACTTATCAGAGCAAGCACTCGGTGCTTTGTTGTTCTGCATCTTTAAGAACAGGGAATGCCCCAATAATTGATATTACGCTGGTTTAAGTGTTCATATACATTGCGGTGCCTTGAAAGATTCCTCGCCACCCTTTCATTGCACCTCATATCTTTCAAGACCTGTGGTTGCCAAGGAAACTAGATTGTTTATGGATATATAATCATCATCATTTACGGATATATTGACTTTGAAATAAATTTTCTTTAATTTTTATAGGTGAATATGTCATTCCAAACAAGCTCGTTGCTGCAAAACGTTCACAAATCAGACCACAGCTATCATTACGTCATAACAAATATTTGCCAAGTTTGTGTCAAATTATAAAAGAACAGATCTGCCCACACATGGTGCTTAACTACCTTGTGACTTTATCAAATCGATGACCAAGAATTGGACAGTTACCATGGTAACGTTTGTTCCTGCATTGCTGTGGGCAAGTCATCTGAATGTAGACCAGTATCATCTACAAGCTGGTCTGTGAAGGTAGGCTAAAGCCTCCCTCTTGATATTCTGAAATGATCAGGTTCCCAGAAGGGTCTTGCTTGTTTTGCCATAGGGAACCGTCAAGTTTAAGCATTTTTTCTCTGATTTATTTGCGAACGGGAGGCAGGTGACGACAGAGGCTATTTTTGTTGGGCTTTTCTTCCAGCTGTTGCTAAGAGCTGTGCAAAGGAGGAGAGTGTAGGTGACAGCCAAAACAGCCTTTTGCCGTATGATTTGAGTCCAGGTGGTCGGCCCATAAATGAGGAATAACTCAACAAAAGCTCTGTAGAGAATTCTTCATTTTATCTGAACATACAGTTGTTGAACTAGCAAATTTCTGTAAACCGCTGATATAATGTCGTTTTATCAAAAATTGGAGTTGAATAATGAATTCAGAACTGCTAGATGTTTTCGATAGATACTGATCACGTAATCGTCTGGAGTGAAAGGAAGAATAAATGTTCCCCAAGAATAAATAGGATAAGAGAAGGTTGTACCAAGTCCTTGAAAGTACCACGACTATTGGTGCAACATTTCTGTGATTCATGTTGTCACCCATGTACGAGTCGTAAACAACGTATTTATCCCCACAGCACAACAACAATTTGCTTTCATCAAAGCGCCAACAAAGACAGCTACATGTATTAATACCACCGATATTTTCTCAAATTAAGCTCATACAAGTCCCAAAAATACACATTTAATAATGAATCTTAAAAAGTTTTTAATAATTAAAACTGTATTTACACTAAAACTACGCTTGACAAAATTTAACTTTATCTCCTATCATTTTGGCTTTTGGATATCCTTTCAATTTTTTATCAAACAGTGCGTAGCATTCCTCTAGTGTTGATGCCCTGTGGTCCATGCCATGACTCTGATATTCTGCAATGACCTATAAAATTAACAATATCTACTATGTAACCAATGCGTATAATATAAACAAAGTCAATAACTTGAAAAACTCAAAAAACTGATAGGTCATACAAAAATGCACTTTTGCTTCTTACAATCTTCCTAATCTTCACAGCTATGAAGTTAAAATGGAATCTTTCGAGTAAACAGTTTAATTGTGTATGGGAAGGAAAGAACAATGTTACATCAAACAGCTCTCATTTTCAATTATTCCAAAATAGCTGTTGTTGTCTTGTACAGCAGATGTTAGCAGCAGTTTGTTTTCACATTTTGTCTCTTTGTTGTAAATGGTTGTTTTCATGGTTTTGCTTTAAATCCTTTGTATTGACAAACTAAAAGTACAATAACCCGAACACAAACCCGAGAAATTGGTCGATGAATGCTATGCTTAACAAAACATTAAAAATAACAATGCAAAATTGTGATCCTTACTGTCAGTGAATTAAAAAGTCGGCCACATCTTCATAGCAGCACCCAAAACAAGATATTTTACTTTTTAAGCGATATATTTAGTAAGTTGTTCTAAGTCTTCTAGTTCATAGATTAGACGGTTTTAGTATTTCCTACCATACAGGAGAAATTACGGTTGAACATAGCGTCGTACCTTTATAACTTACAAAATGTAGCATTGCTATTATTGTCAACAACTGATTCGTATTGCCACCAGACATACGTGACCAGTTGTACCAATTCTCCATTCGTTTATTTCCCCTACTAAAAAGGCAAGCTTTTCAGACCAGGCAGCCATCACGTTAACAGGGCTTACAAGCGAGAGGTGGTGAGTAAGCCCAGTCAGCGAGCGTTGATACTTTGAGTCCACCGTCGGCCATCAATCTAAAAAATCCTACTGCAAACCTTGCAGCGCGAATCACCCTACCTTGCTTTGTCATGGTTCACGATATGTGATTCGCTACCACCTGAAATTCCTATCCTCTGTAACAGACTATGGAAAGACTTTGACCTCTTTCAAGCACGAACCAATAATTTCATATGATGTTCTCTTTGGAAGCGCGCCTGCCCTCCGATATTAGACCACGTTGTCGTTTCCATTCAAGTAAACACTCTCCTACCTCACTTCAATATGTCCTACTTGCTCCTCAATCGACAAACGCTGTATCAGATATTCAAATATGCATGATCATGAATTTGCTTCAACACCTCTCCCTCTTCCCATGAGTACGAAATACGCTGCAGTCTCTATCAACTGTACCACTCCAACCAAACCTGATGATAAAGCGTAGTAGATACTCTCTTGTTGCACAGAACATCATAAAAGTACTTAATTCAATATTCTTTATATCAATGGAGAAGTCAATTACAATCTATTGAAAGAAAACCTAAGTACAGTGATTCCCAACCTTTCCTGGATTGTCGCCCCCTCTGTGATCAAATGGCTCCATCGTCGCCCCCTTTCTATGGCAATCGAGGCAATACACCAAAATTTTTAACTATTGTCATAGTTCAAATAGCACATGTTGGTAGTAGTTTTAAGTGTATTTTTGAGTGCAGTTTTTAAACGTTCAAGTTCAATTTTCTCGTTCTCAATGTGATGGTTGGTATTGATAGTGTAAGGAGAGTTGATTGATTGCGGGTGTAATTTCAGCTAGGCATAGGCGTAAGTCTATCACCCCCTTCAAAAGCACTTTCACTTCCAAGGGGGCAATATTGTCCACGTTGGAAAACACTGCCTTAGTACGTGCACAAATTACATATCTCGACAACACCTATTTCTGAGGTATATTTGTAGATTGAAATCAATTGCAACTTGTTAATTTAATTTCAATGCGGTTTGTTTCATTATTTTGAGTAAGTATTTCTTTGAATAGATCCTCTCAGGGGTCGGCATAAATAATTCAAGTCAACTTGGCTTAGTCATCATCAAGAGTAAAATTTGGCAAATGTCGCTGTGCTGTCATGACCAAACCGTCTTATAGGAAAAACATACATAAACTATGTTTTCAATGTAGATTCTAAGATTGTCAAGAATATTTACGTAAATCCCTAGGCTCGTAGCACCAGATAAATAACGTTTACAATAAAAACAAAGCCACGCTTAGTTTTACAGAAACCTTAGTTTTTCTAAACTTTTACAGAAAATTTTACATAACAAATACAACCAGACTTAGTTCTCTTTCAAAGGTCAACATATCAAATAAAAGTTGCATAAATTTAGTAGCTTAAGTCTCGCAAATGTGGAAAATCAAAGCCGCAGTGTGCAGAGCATATTGTTAGATTGCACAGGAGCAGTGACGTTGTTGTGAAGAAGTGTTGAGTAAGAAGAAGATCTACCTAAAGTGATACGAAAAGACCAGAGCCTCTACTCGAACATATCTTAAAAAGAGAAGGGTTTCTGGAAAATGTTTTACTGAACAATTGCAGTCGGTCGTAAGGGAAGGAAAATGCTTGGAGTTTAGAAACCTGAAGGCACAAAAGCTTGACAAGTCCTGCCATTGACAAAGTACCCCACCGTGAAAAGAAGAGATAAAGGCAAAAAGAAGACAGAAAGGAGAGAATGGTATTAGTAGCTCAAGCAAACAAAAGTATCATTTAAATCTAGGATTATCAAGAGAAATTGTGACTTATTTGAATCTATTTATCCACTTGGTAAATAACTTTCTGCAACATTAAGATGCGAGTCTCACTGAATTTCGTCATTCTTCTGTTACCCGATGTGGTATAATTTACTCAATTTTTATAAAACTAAATATTTATAACTGTTACTTCCTAATAGTTTTGTCCTTCTTTGTTGTTCATGAGAGGATAAACTAACGACAATGTAACATGGTTGAAAAAACTAGGCCATTTTCTATCTTGATGTTGTCTATGCTTCATACTCTACATATAATTTATCAAAATCAATAGTTACCAATTGTTACATGCCGTAAATATAACAAAATTATCACTAATCCAATGCTCCAAGTACTCGTCATTATAAAGGGCTATTTCAAGAAGATATCGGTACATTTTGTCAATGTGTTACTAGTCGCAATAAAAGTAATAACGCACTAACGACACTAAGACTCAGTAAATAGACTCAAATAAACTTAAAAGCTGCAATTTACACATAAAATTGCATAGCTCGCTAGTATGCATGCATCTTTCTCTTCTTCGCCCATTGTGTACTAGAAAAAGTACTCACGCTTCGCTGCCGTGCATAATAACAAAATGAAAATTTTGGGAGTTCATACAAAGAACTGTCCATCCAAATGACCCATCACAAATAATCAATTACAGCTTTTTAAATATGAATAAATCACAAATAGATAACATTACAATCAAAGTTTTAAGTAATTATTTTTCTATACTTCAATTTTTATTATGCATCTCTTGAAGAGCTTCTGGGTACACAACACCACATATAATGTTTTCCCTTACCTTAAGTACATTAGTAAGTGTACCTCAACATTTAAAATGATAATAAGAGAGCATTTAAATATTATCATGCGTCCATTACTAGCTTCCAATAATACCACATTGCTAGTTTTGTAGTGAGTGCCAATATAATCCCGTTAGTGTCCCTGATGGTGGTGAACCATACTTTGTGTGGGACCCTCTCTCAGTCGGGGTCTACCATGATGTCGAATTTGCGAAGAAATCAGCTAACGGATATCGCTGAGTCAAGCAAACGCACATACGCACGCATACAAAGCAACAACCTTATGTAGATCGCGGATGGATGTCACGTTAGCATCGAAAACTGGCGAAATTATCACAAAACATGGAAATCCCCGTCAGTCTATCTTAGGCCAATGTAATTACCGGTCCTTTTCTTCAAGGTACATCTAAGCGCTCTTTTCACGCGACATTCACGCCGCAACTCATGTCTGATGATGACAATTGTTCTCTGTTCCGCTCCCCGGGAAATGTCTACACGTAACTAACGCATACACGGTGCTTCGGTATTCTTTTCTCAACTATTGCCACATCCCAATTTAGAACCTTGCTATAGGATATTACATCGGCATCGCGACAGGGACCTCCTACAAAGTAACACTTAGGCTATGAGTCAGCTTCTCTAATCACTAGTTCTCTTCTGTCTCTAACATCCTTCTGTACTTATCTCACGAAACGTTTAACATTTTAAAAACCCTTCAGTTTTACTCACCAAAAATACAAACGTTTCATTCAATAACCAGATAGATTTTTAAATGAGAGAAATAATGTCCAGCTCAACTCTGCATAGAGTTAAAATGTAGTAGTATTACTATAAAAGCTGCTCTCGAGAGACATTTGTACGAAAGAGTGGATCAAAAATTCAGAAATGAAAACTAAATTAGCAACTCCAAATCTTCGAAAATACACTTAACAGGAAAGGAAAACTTGCATAAAAGTGGTTAAATCTACTTCATGTACATAACATCCTAAAGGCCACGTTTCTTTCGGCAATAGGTTCTGGGCTTGAAATAGAATGGCAAGATCTATTGGTAAAATTCAGTTAATTGTAGCCCTTCTCGAGACCAAGTGAAACTTAATAGATATAGTGAATTGCTGTACAGTGAAGCTGATTACATGCAAGGATAGTTTTCAGAAGGTGAATGTCACTCTATATCACATACACGTAGTACCTTGTGTTGGCCATTGCTGCCATATTACCTCCAAATACAAATGGATATTGATTTGGTTTGTTGTCAAGGTTGTGAATCAGACACATGAATACCGCCAACCAAGTCAAGAGCCTCACCCACACAGAATCTATATGGGCAAGTCCTATAAGTTCCAGCACAATATTGGTGTCAAGACCAGATGAATCAAAACCTTGCTCTTCATCACCGCGACAAACTAAGCTCTAGCAATTATCATAATCATAATAAAGCAGCCACAAACTGCTAGAAGCCCTGCCAGCAATGGCACTGGTGCTCAAAGACTTCAATCGATAAAGAACCAACCACAAATCAAAGCAAATAATTCGGTTCTCCCACGAAACAATGTTAGCTGCTTCGAAATGTCCATGTTTTTACTACGCGTGTGTTAATACAAATTAGCGGCAGGAACAAAACACAGCAAAGTACACAGGGGACACAAATTACTATCAATACAAGTCAAAGGGCCCTTTTAAACCATTGTTGTGCCTCCCCTGTTGTCTTTGCCACTCGCCAATATCTCACGTTGTTAAATATTAATCCATTTTCTATCAGTTAAATCACTGATTATTGCAATACTCGTGTTACAGAACCAGAAGTGATTTTGCAGAGAAATCATGAAAATTACGTCGGCTTTTAAGATTAAAGTAAGATATTGTATGGTGGTAAGCATTTCTATTCTACAGAGCGCGTAAAATAACAGGAAAGAAATAAATTGGAAGAAAAGAAGACTGATAACGTCCTTTAAGCAACCTACTAGGTTACTTAGAGTTAATACGACTCTTTCAAGGTGTTCTGTGACAATGCGATGCTGAGAGAACGTTGTCGAAATACATGTACATATACATAACTGGAAATTTTGAGGAAATTACGAATATTATCCTTCTGAGGCTAATGTATTCCTTTTAGAATTAAAAGTGTACATAATTGGCTGTCAATGAACGATCGTCTAAAGACGATGTTGCTAGGATACTACAACATTAGCTTTGCTTATTGAGGGTTTTGGATTGAATAGTACAGGAAACATTCCATCAGCAATCAACCCTCGGATCGCAAATTACTCACCACTCTTACTGGAACACAAGTCAATTTCTTATTAGGTTTATTCTAGTCGAAAGCGTTACTACAAGTAAATATTGGATTCGTCGGTCATCGAAGGGAACGCAATAAACAAATCCGTTAATGACAATGCTTGAAGAAAAAAGTAGTTCCGTAAACGATGATGTCAGCACGGAGCATTGCGAAACGTCTACGGAAAGCGACTCAGACAGTATTATCGAACTTGACCTATCCCCACCACGGGACAATCTGAAGGAAATGGCACGATACCGATGGAAAATGCTTAAAGAGATAATACGGTTCGACGATAATGCAAGTAGGGTATCGTCGTCTGAAAAAAAGATGCCAAACATTACACTGAAAAAGCTACGGAAGGAAAAGGCTTCTCAGCTGAAAGCAATCCGTTTAGAATGGGACAAAAAACTGAAGGCAGCTGCACGCCGTTTGGAGAATGCCCATTTACAAGTGGAGAAATCGCATGTTACATATCAGGAAAATCACGTTTTGCTTCAAAAACGGATGATCGAATTAAAACAAAAAGCTGCTGTTATCAATCATACAAAAGAAGACTCACAAAAAATACCCGACAGGACGAACTCTTCGAAATTGCAACGTGAACTAGCTGAAGGGAATCTTAAGATCAGAAAAATTCATGCCGAATTCGATAGACTGAAAGTGCGACAAAAAATGCTCACGAAAATGTCACGGCAAAGGGAATCTATGATGAGATCTCCTGGAACACCAAATGGAGCTGTCAGAGCCTCAAGAAGTAGTAGTACCCTCAATTCGGAATGTGAACTTACCTCGGAACATGGTGCTGGTGTAGGCAAAGCGATGTCTTCACCAGCAGTAAATGCTCCGCAATACAGTTCAATTCGACAACCAAGAAGAACAAGTGCTTTCAATCCAGAGTTAGAACCTACCCTCGAATACGACAGTGACACTTTTCCACCCTTGTCTCCACAATTTTCTATGGCTTCACAGCACCCTTCTATAAGACCAGGAAGAAGGACAAGCATCTATATGCCTGGGTTAGACAATCATTCGCATATGGCGACTGCCTCTCAGCACAATTCCACCAAAACATCAAGAACAAACAGTGTTTTTGGCTCGGAGTTAGAATTTACCCTTCAAAACAGTAATGGTAAAATTAAAACTATGCCATCCCAAGTACTATCTACCTCACCCGCACCACTTTCGGGAAAAAAGAGAGTCAATGCAGGCCAGGATACAGTTGTTGCCAGTGAGGCTTTGCTTGCCCACTTTCGTAGTCTCGGATTGGCAAGTGAGGCCGAACTGTTAAACACTGCCGAGGCTGAGAGAGAAAACGCTGAGAACCGATTGAAAGAGGAGCTCCTAAAAGCAAAGCAAAATGCACGAGCTCAAATGGAATTATTAAAGAGGAAAGAACGGGCGTTTATGAAACTTCAAAAAATGAGAATGAAGTTCAAACAACTTGTTCATCTTGAAAGGCAGCGAATAATTGACGAAGCCCTGCGAGAAAAGCGGCGAGAGGAAGCACTAAAACGGCGAGCCGTCAATCTTAAAATGAAAGAAGAGTTCAAGAAACTTCAACATGAAGCCAGAATATCATCATTTTACAGAACATCTTACTTTGAACCAAGACGGAACTTACGGCCACACCCACTCTTATGATGTCATCTAAACAGCAATACAGATTCTTCAACGTTAACGGGCCGACTGCTACATAGATCACAAAACAGCAAGAGCACGTTACTGTTATCATGTAGTTTGGAAACTGCCATATAGCATTGAAACGCTTATTCTATTGGTAAATTCCTACATGGTACTCCAAGTGGAGACAGAACAACCGCCCAAAATCATGTTCCTATAGAAACAGAATTAATCGCTAATATGACCTGGCTTTCTCTGTCATCGATCTTCACAGCATTTCCCCTTTTACTGTCCATTATAATTTAATGATCTCCGTTTTCGTGAAACGACAAGGCCGTATTCGTCTCTATCCTGTGTTTCGTTCCCAAGAAGTCCTTTTCATTCATATCTTCTGAACAATCATCGAAATAAGTAACCGAATCGTTCCTTACGAAGCAACGCATTGTGATAAGGGTAAACAAACCACTCATTCAGGGCCTCAAAATTAGGCATCAGTTACTATGGAAATTCAAGCTTTTATGAACCAAGTCTTTTTAAACACAGAATACAAGACCGGACTGCTCTAAGCAACTGGTTTCGGAACAGGAGGACACGTTAAAACTAAGTTATATAAACTTACATCTTCCCTGATTTTTCGGGTTACCATGGCTTTTTACCCAGGGCTATTCTCCAGTTCATCCCTCAATGACACCATGTATCTTCCCGTGCGGACCGAAATATATCACATGTACACTCAATCAATAAAATTATCTATATAATTTTATATGAGCGAATAATGTTACAGAGGTTGTTCGTGGTACAGAATCCAAGAACTGCTTGAAATGACAAGTCATGTCGAAAGGCTGAAAAGATTTTTTCGTATGATGCTCATCAGAATCTTTCATCATAAATATGATGAGCATCATACGAAAAAAGTTTTTCAACCTTAAGAAATGACTTGTCTTTTCAAAGCAATTCTCGAATAATGCTAGAAACAATTTTCGTTGTCAGCACAACTTTTAACTAAGCTTCCTGTCTTCACAAGGCAAGTGAGTAGTCAATTTTCCCGACGGTTTTACATTTTCAGATATTTGTCTAGTCTTTTCATCACTAGTTCGTACAAGACTGTTAAGTTTACACGTATCGTTGCCGTTAGAGATCATTTGTATTTGTTAAGCAATCTGAAAATAGGTCCATTAAAAAACAGCACTTATCTATCTTCTTTCACACCCACAAAAGGAAGTAACAAATATATCGCATATACAGAAGGCATTTTAAAAAATACATTTTCATCCAAGTAAATCATGACCTCTAACTTATGCGGTGAGCGGGCCAGCTCAATAACCGAAAATTTGTGTGCGATAGTGTTACCTGTACGAGTCACTTCTAACTAAAATATACCAAATAACTAGAAATCGTTGGAAAGCTACCACAGTAGATAAGATCTCGATTTTCGAAGAAGCATCATGACTTTCCTTCTTAAGCTTACCTTTCGTTTAACCATTAAATGTCTTAGTACCCTAGTTTACGTAAGTGCGCTGTTGAGTTTTCAATTATCAGTTTGTGTTATGAACATAAATTATGGCTAGAGTTGGATTAGCTTTTTGCCAATTGTGAAAGATTGAATTTAAAATGTACGATATTTAGTTTATTATTCTTGTAACGTATAAGTCATAATCTGACTTGAATGGAAAATAAGAGTTTGATCAACTATACCTTTTTTCGTAGTTTCTTTAAGGATATCTCTTCATCTCCATAACTTCGTAGAACACTTTTTATAGCCTTCTGCCAGTGGAATTTTCCTGAATAAATATTGTACACAAAATTATAGGCAAAAACAGTAAGATCGATACCATGTCATACCTGTACTTTCGGTTACCTCAGCGGTTCTCAAATTTGAAGATATCCCCTCTAGCGGTAAAAAGTCCCTCTTTCTGGGTGACACAAAGGTTGCGGCAAAAAGCAAACTTCAAAAGCCAACACCACTATTGAATTTATTAAGGTAGTCAACGGACGTAGATGTACGCAGCGATGTGATGTGTAAGTGTGTGGTGTGTAAGTGTGTGGTGTGCAAGTGTGAGGTGTGTAAATATGCGCGCGTGCGTGCGTGCGTGCGTGCGTGTGTGTGTGTGTGTGTGTGTGTGTGTGCAGGGGTGGTGGTGGTTGGTGGAAGTAGTATTTAGTAATCTGTTTCCAAATTACATAACAATTTGTCTTATTCTGTTCGGTGATCCTTAGGTTTGTACCAGTATTTGGGCTCAAAGATCGCTGAATTTATAAAATTTGTAACTTTCTACGGCCTTCGTTCAGGGCGGATCCATAAGTGACCAATGTGACGTCACAAAACATCAAGCAAACGAAAATAAGGAAGGGCAGGAAAACTTACGTCGCATTCAAAACATCAAGGAGCACGGCTGATAAGTCAGTAGTTGCCGGTAACCCCAGAGAGTGCATGAAAAACGTCTCACAAAATAACCTACTAGAATGCTTAAATCACGGCCACACTTTCAACTGTAAGTTGTTATTTTGTTGTACCATTGATGAACATAACAACAGATAACATTGACAAAGACGACCACGAGATTCAACACTTTTGGTGACTTGCATCCTAAAAAATAACGCTTAAAAGGAATATAGAAGGGCAATGTTATCGACTTGTACCATACACTGGGGGGTGGATATTACCTTGTCAATGCTTTAAATCATCTATATGTTTTATTTCTCTGTGCAAATCTTAAAATTTAGGCTAGTAATGCATAATGACAATACTTTGTAAATTTCTGAATATTTAAATCTTGACAAGCACAAGCTCTTATCCATAATACTCCATTGTCGTGTAAGCTATAGAAACGGAAGAAAGGAAACATTTGCCATGATTCTCTACCGGCATGTCGTGGGTCTCTGTTACAGCTTTCGGATCAACGTCTGTGAAATATAACTCGCGTTTAAGTGATAAAACAACGCGCTCAAATGCTAGGATAACGTGCGCGGTGTCAACATGGAAGTGGATGTTTTGCACGGGCCTTCTGTAGACAGATTACGTCATTACTATCTTTATAAACCAGAAGGCTTGCCGAAAAGCGCTATTAAAAGAACTCTTACTTTAAAATGTTTACCGCCCGATGCTACTAACATTGCCATGTTACTTACCACACTGCTGAGGGAAATACAGTAAGGACCTAGAAAAACTTTAATCTGCCCAAACTTTGGCGAATGTTTGTCTACTAAAGTTCGTATACAATCTTACGCAGCCTAATCAATTTTTCTGCAAATATATGGCAGTGGTGATTATCAATGAATAAAATGAAATGAATCCTCTCAGTAATTTGTCACAAAAGAGTACACGTGTTCTTGATTTTTCATCACTGATTTCAAAATATTTTGTACGTGGCAGCATTTTACAATAGGAGGTTCTTATTACTGCTTTTACTTCGAAGAAGACAGAGAAGAAAAAGATTAAAGTATAAAAAGAAATTTTGGGTTCGTTTCATTCTTCAAAGGTGAAAAGGACAAGGGGAATATGCCAGTCTTGTCAGGGAAATGCAACTTGGAGATAACGGCAACTTTTTGGAGTATTTCCGAATGCCTCCAGTGGTGTTTGAAGAACTGCTGCGTTTAGTTGCACCCTTGATAGTGAAATCTGATCATTGGTAGGAGAAAGGGAAGCCATTAAGCGAGCAGAACCACTTTCAGTAACTCACAAGGGATTCTAACTAAACAGTAGCTTTCTACTATCGATTACAGCATTCTAAAGTAAACAAGATTATCAAAGGGACACTATCCAACTAATGTTCGATGCCCATCGACTAAGATGGAATGGCAGTTGATCGTGGTCCAATTCTTGGTTTAGCAAGTTCTACTTATTCCTCATTTTTTATCTAACAAGGTTCCAAAGATGCGACTTGAGTCCAGATTCTTGCATATTTTTGATTGGGTACTCTGAACAGCTCTTATCCAATAGCACTTTATCTGAGTAAACAATTTCGATCAAGATCTCTACTGATTCTATAGTCCATATTTTTGTTGCAATTGCAAAGTTAGTACCTTGTTTACAATTTTCTCCATCAAATTTAACTCCTTGCTCTATGGCCGATTGTTATCCCTACTCAGAAACATCCTTCGGCATGCGATCGTTCGCAAAAAATCAAACGGTGCAATTTGGGTGAAACCGCATTCCGAACGTTCGCATGCCATTGATGATTTGCGATTTAAGTAGAAATGGGCCTTGATACTGGTAGAACAAGACGACTCGCATTTGGAATGGTTTTAAAAGCTTTTGTCGCATGAACCTAATGTAAACACGTAGTTTGGCTGCATGTTTCAACTGTAATCCGTCACGGGGAAGAGATGATAACGCTCGGATTCTCATAAAGGTCAGCACCTTTTGCATCATCTTCATTGTCATAAGGAGTTCGATACAGAGAGATTTCACATCATTCATCGGGCGCGCTCAGTTTCCAACCTAAAGATATTAGAAGCTTTGTATATTACACAGTGTAAGCATGAACTTTGCGGCCAAAAATAAATGTAGGGGTGGAGGGAATTGTTTTCTTCAAGAAGTATTTCCGCCCAATCAGAACCTATACAAATCTTAATTTGCATATTTTATCCTTGTCCTTTTCGAACATCATTTTGATTTATGCGGCAAATAATCTCTTTCAGCCA
>JAAAKL020002368.1:0-26384 GCA_010016065.2 Carybdea cf. marsupialis auct. non (Linnaeus, 1758) | reverse complement strand
GTATTTTTCTGCTGTATGCAATTTAACCTCGGCTTTCAGGATACCAAGCCTCCTTGCTGACATTGTCACCGTGTAAGAGGTGGCGTATGAGGTCTTAGAATAGGTCTACCCAGAATAAGTCTATTGTGGGATCTACGGGGTTTTCTTTTCTTCTTTTTAATACTAGTGAACGTTTTGGTTTAGTAGCTGCAGAGGATGTACAGCACAATTTTCTAACTTGTAAATGGTTACAATGACGAAACATACGTCAATGACTGTTACTTTGTGAAATCCTGTTCAGATACAAAGGAATGTCCAAAGTGTAGTGTGAAGGCAAACGCAAACACAAGCTCAATATTTCTATTTGGACTTTTTCATACCTACGTCGTGCAAGGAGTGCCATCCACTGGCATCAAATAAGTGTATGCTTTATTACAATAGTCTCTTTTAGCCTCTATAAAGCTTCCCAGAAACAGAAATGACAGAAGGGAATCTCCTGTTCTAGATTTCCTCTAACTATATGGTGCAAGAAGTAATAGTTCTGCTTAAAGAAAACTTCTATGGGAACCCCTGTTGATAATTTTACCAGCCGTTTAATCCTCGATATGGTACTGCTGCATTTTATTACGGCCTTTTAATCCTATATTTGTTAACAATTATCGCTCCGTTTTCACTTGTGTTGTCTCGTCTCTTTCTGATGTGCTCAATTCAATTGGGCAAACCTCTACATTCCCTGCCTGGTGTTTCCTTTCATCTCCTCCTCTGTCGCTTTGTTTGTAACTTCATCTTGCTTAAACCCCCCTGAGCCAACATCAATAATGTCAATTCCGAAACTTCTCTTCTTCTCTTCTGCATTTTCGTCTCTATCCTAGACCTGTCAGTTGAATACGTGATGACAGTCTCCCAAATGACGTTTATATACTTACTGGGTCACAATGCCCGTTCTCTTCCTTCTCTATTTGGCAAGGTCACTGTTTCCACACGCTAGTCACGCCATACTGAATATCAGACCGCAAAGGTCACTTCTTCCAAATAAATCGTCTGTCTTCTAACGCCTTTCTTTCCAGCGGTTTGCCTTTGGTTCTTAAACATTATGAGTCATTTTCTTAACAACCATGTCACAAAACTTGATCGCTATCTATATCCGAAGAATGACCTTAGAAACACAATAATTAAGTCGATGGCAGATGCTTAAAGTCACTCCCAAATACTATGTAAATGAAAGTGGTACTTACCAAGTATCAAAGAGCGTCCAAGCTTTCCTAGGAGTGAAAGTAACAAATTTACGTTACAAGGGATAAAAGAGGATACTCCTACACACAATATAGCACCTTAAGACCCATATTAGTGTCGATACACTAGACAGAAGGTGAACAACCAAAGGACGAAGCAACACGGGGGTAATTAAACGTACTTTGAATATCTGCAGCAACAGTTTCTTTGACCAAGTCCTTCGCCTTCTTCCCGCTGTAATCTCGCAGTTCCTTATTTGCATCTAACAAAGAAATGAGGAAAAAAATTATCTACTTTGAAAGACATCTGCTCTACCATGAGCCCGATATGTAGAAAGATCTGTTGTTTGTGTTTGGTGGGTTGTATTCGGTTGGGTACTGGGGAAGGGGGATCCTTTGCCACACCAAGTGTGTTTACCATTACTAGGAGGAACAGTTCTTTATAGCTACTTTCCCTGGATTATCATTTTCCCATCCACCCTCTTGTGTTTCAACTGTATACCCAACTCCCTTATCATCCCCCTTATCCTCACTTCGTTATATGCTCATTCCCAGCTCTCTTCAGCTAGGTTTCAACAACTGAAAACCCTCGTTTGAATAGACCATGTTACAGTTGGCGTTTTGACCAATACATTATACAGAAAGTACTTAGGTTAAACATAAGATCTCCAATAGACCTGTGGAAGTCAGAAACAGACGAAATGTTGTCAGAAATCATGTTTCCTTGTTGGCGTGTTGTTTTTTCTTACTTGTAAGTGCACTTATCACCGTATCACAAATACTACCATTTTTGAGAACTAAGAACTACTAACTTGCTAGGGGAGACAAAATTGGTCAGGGACTCAACAATTATAGCAATTCCACCTTTATAGAAAGTGTTGCAATAACCATTAAAAATGAAGCATCAAACTGCTACTTGCCAGCTAACTTGATACGCCGATTTTTAAATTCTTCTTTTTCTTATGCGACTTCTCAAAGTGTTGACATACATCATGACTTTTAAACATTAAAAAATACTCCAACAAGTTGCATGTTGGATATCAGTCTTTAGCTATTTGTACGTGATTTAAGCTTCTTTACTATTAAAAAGCACATAACTGGCGAGTTATTAGAAGTTTAACTGACAGCCCCATACTTCTATCAGTCACATTTTTTCTCTACACTCCTCTACGAACACGTTTTCAAACTTTTGCAACATGGGGACATGCATATGTAGAAAGATCTGTTGTTTGTGTTTGGTGGGTTGTATTCTGTTGGGTACTGGAGGAGGGGGATCCTTTGCCACACCAAGAGTGTTTACCATTACTAGGAGGAACAGTTTTTTATAGCTACTTTTCAAACTTTTGCAACATGGGGAGCCTATCTAAGGGACGTGCCAACACCAGGGGAGGCAATAGCTTATGTGCTTTCATAATGCGTTGGAATAAATTAAAGCACTTACGGTATTTGTCAATTAGAACTATCAGAATAGTATCATGTCCATGCATAGCTGCCAGATGCAAGGCTGTGTGACCCTGGAACAAAAATAATAATTTCGGTCTCATTCCACAAGGAAAATTAGCTCAATCATATGCAAAGTATCGTCAAGGAAAATTTAAAGCCAGATCTGTCTTTGCTTAAGAGCAAATGCATCACTCTTGTGACATTAAAACGGATTTCAGGATCAGTGGGCTTTTTGATGCCGTTAAACACATTCTAATCCATTTAATGTCAACTGGAATAAAGCCACAACTCTATTCAAGTAATTTTGAAGATACTCGTAAGTAGATTGCGTAACTCAACATCTTTCTTGACTGGATTGTGTTTTTTGAGTGCGAATAAATCATCTAACACCACAAAGAGCAAGATATTAATTAGAGTTACTTCGCAATGTGTTGCCATGATGTAACCACCATATATTTCCCGTGTCAAAAAGTGCTCGTACAGGTCTTTTACAATTCTATCTCCACTTGGAAAGAGAATAGAAGCATTGGAGTAGCAAAAGGGGTTTAGCTATCTTGCCATCAGAGTTAAAGGAGACCAAAGGCATGTAGCCAACTGACCTATATCATGAATTGCAAAAATCCTTTCATCGGGAGCCTTCTCAAGTGAAAGCTCGCCAAACCTGCTGTCAAACGACACCAACTTGCGGCTTTATTACAAAATACTGAACTTCATTGTTTTTCAATCAAATAACGGTTACAGTTGGAAGCAGTTTGAAAATCACAAGGGGTCGAAGATCAATCTACTTGACACTGCAGTTCAATGACGTCACCACCATGATAATCTACTTTGTCTACATGCACAACCTCACGTGACGTTGACCACAAAACGTATCATTCCACCATCAATGACGTCACCATCATCATAAAGGAGTACTGAGCAATCGGTAAAATTCATCACTTATGAACAACGAAAGTCAAGGATTCTACTCACCGCCTTTTGTAAGTCCGAGGAAGGACGTTGTGAAAGGGGAAAGAAATATAAAGGAGAAAAGGGTTAATACATGATCATTTTCTAAAAACTTTGTAAAACACAAGAAGTGTTCACTTCAAATACTTAAACAGTATAACGATACACATATTCGTTAAAAAGACAACCCCATGAAAATTCACAATCCAAAGAGTCTTAAGGAAGCAAAAGCTGTCTGTAAGAGGCTGGACGCACTGCTGTTCGATGCATTCAATGCAAAGACTAAATGAAGCAACGCTGGCTACACTGACACGAATAATGTGGGTGGATACTCTATCTCTCTTCTATCTTTGTTCACTCTTCTAGTTTCCATACACTTGGCATTCGGGAGGCAAAAAGAAATGTTTACTGATACCCAGGAAATACCTGTTACCTCCAGTAGTGACACAACGAGAACAAACCAAAATTAAACTGGCAAGACTACGGAATATAACGGTCAAAGGTTTTGGGTATTTTCCTCTGTGTAACTAACATGGTTTCATTTGATGGTGGTGAACTGAGTGCATAAAAGTTTCAAAAGGTGTAAACTTCGAAATATTTTCTGTATCTCAAGCATCATACTAAAGTCTAAGGTGAGCAAAAAGAGTTTGAAACCAACTTTGTTTCTCTCACGAGGTAACAAGATCTGAAGTATTTTGTTCAAAACCTATTCTATATCTGTCACACTTGTTATTGATTGCACCATTTTCCAAAAAATTGTGGGGAAAGACATAGTTCGTAATTTTTAGCAGCAGACCCCGTATTTTCCCGCAAAACACGATTTGGTTAGAATGAGGCGATGAAGCCACCTCTGGTCTCTACCTCATGTATATTTGCTATCCATGCTACAAACCTGTGCAAAACGTACTATACCGCAGCTCAACAGAGAAAGAGAATTTTCGAAAACTTAAAATGAAATTTGCCACAGTACTTGTTGTTTCATGGGTACATTCATGTCAGGGTAAAATTACGAATTGCATTGATTTACTTCGTATTCTGCATCTGATATCATAAGTTCGTGGCACTTAAATGTCTGACACAAACTGAGGGAGCTCACTATGATAAAATCATAATAACAATTTTAAAAGTGGGCACTACGGCCACTTTAGTATTAAAGCAGCACAACTTCATATAAAACTCATGGATCATGCGAAGCACCGGTTTCGTATCAATACAACTCCGCCCCTCCGATAACCTCTTCTTTATGTTACACTTTAACTTCACTCCAGCCCTACGCCTCAAACCTATGTTTTATCACTTAAATGGTCTTCCTTATCATTCTTTTATTATAAAGCCCAGCTATCTGCCGGGGCTTCCCTGTGGGAACCAACAGGACGCTCAGAAAGCCCCCGATCCTTAGTTCCTGAACGCGTGCCTAGTAACTTCTGGAGAGCGTTTTAAACAGTTTTTAGAGGAGAATACTAAGTACTATGTATACCATATAATCCTACATAAATCCGCGCTTTTAAAACTTTCACACATATTATCCATTGGGTAGGTTGGATTAGGACTTGCTACCAGATTAACAATCCCTAAATAGAAGACGTAACTTAGACCAAATTGCTGCATTATAAAAATGTAAAAGGGTGCCAGATAAAAACTGTCACAACATTGGAATTGAGCACGAATTCACGGTGTGTTGTTGTACCAACAGTAAACCTTGGTGGTAACATTCTTCCTTTTCCCTAGACCCCACACTAGCTCCACCTACCATCCGGGCATCAATCTCCCAACTTCTCTTCCCTACTAACTTTTCAAACTTATCTAAATCCTGTCCCCTCCCATCTTTCCAACATTTAAATCTACCACCATGCGCATGCGTATAGGAAAGTACGAAAATTGAATTCTACATACCCTCTATTTGCAAGAAAATCCGGAGCATATCATGAAAGGAAAAGAGAAAAAAAGTTTAAACTTCTATGCAAGTCTCCTAATCTATGAGAAAAATAAGTTATGTTACCCTATCAACCAGTTGCTAAGCAAGCCCGTTCTAACGGCCTATCAACCTCTTTAACCCAGCCAACGAACGTCCTTGCTTTTGATAGGTTGCAAATAAAGTAAGTAAAGACGATAAAGGCGATACTTTAATAAACTATAGTTGACACTTTTAAAACCATCTGATATTGTGGAAGAACTATGAAACATTTCTCTATTCCTGAACATTGTACGCCAGGTACTCATTACGTGCAACATGTATACCTCATAAATGAAGGGCACTTTGATCTTGATTAACTTCACGTTCTCAAGTGTTACCACACATCATGTCTGCTATTACTAATGGCTATGATATATATATATATATATGAAGAGGGGCTATGATATATATATGAAGAACAAGACTATTTTGTAAAGCCTCTCAAAGCACTTTTAGTTTGCATTCCTAAGGAAAACGCAACAAAGCGACCAAGCAAATTCATCCTGGACGTTGTACAGCTATCGAGTTTTTCACTTTGTATCATCCCTACGTCTTCACTCTGTAGGGATGAGCTACTTTGAGACGTTCCACAAGGTAGACGTAAAGACGTACGTGTCCCTTAAAGTGCATGTGTTTGAGGAAAACTATGGAAACAAACTCTCCTCAAAATGAGCGCGAATAAAGAAAAGATGATGATAACTTAACACGGGTATTCTGTAACTTGGCAATTTGTACTCATGCAGATTAGCTAACAATAGAGATGCGAGTAGGCCACTCCAGCTTACCGTTCGTAAATTCTTGTCTGTCCCCTTATCAAGCATCAGTTGTACAATATCTTTCCTACCAAGCTTTGCACCCCAATGAATAGCAGCCTAATAATAAAATACAACCAATTTTAATATAGAAAATCATACATGAAAGTTGACTTTTAAAGAATGCAACTGACAAAATGTTAGGGTATCTACAACTACAGCGAGCAATACTTGTCAAAGCTGGCAAGACTGTTCATTGAGGAAAGTGCATGGTTGCGAAGGGGACATTTTGTGCCATCAGGCCAAGTGTTAATGGACGAACATTATGGTAATGTTTCTTCCGTTACACTAAGTCCTCGTCACCGATAAATCCTTCCTCGCCAGTATCTCAACTTCGAGTCGTCACCTACTAAGACCTTCCTTTTTCCCATAACAGTCCTAGTATATAGAACGATACTTGATCTTCTTATGACTATGAAGTGTAGATAAAACGCATGCTCAGTCTCTCTTACGTCGACCACGCAATAGTTAATGAAGGAGACAGTCTTCAGTCTCTCTATTGTGATTTCTAAGACCATCGCATAATTTCTGTCTGGTGTTCTTAGTTTTGAACGAGTGCCATCAAATTGTCAAAACCCCATAATGTTTATTTCAGCCGTATTATAAAGAGCTTACAGTTTTGGTTTGTAGAGTAATCATGCTAGCTTCGATTATGATTTACTTCAAAAACTGATGGATCAATAAAGGGATTGGGAATACAGCCAACACTTTTCGGGCAAATGACTCGTGTAAAGAAAGGATTAAAGGAGTGTGGCGTCTTCAAGGATTTGAAACTTGAGTTTCTGTCGCAATTAACACGACATAAATACATTCTTATCGTGTCTTACGCCTTTTTAAGTTGGATTAAGGGCAGTTATACAGAGAACTGAATCCTGTTGGGATGAGTATTTGGAGTATTTGTATGGAAACAGAACAATAACTAGTTTCAATTTCGGCCTTGTCATATCGGACTATAGTAATATGTAGCATAAAGAGTGGTTAATTGATTGACGACTAAGCTGCCCAAAGAGAAGATAAGTTTTGATGACGTTTCTGTCTTCAATTAAGATTTATTTTTGTATATATCATTAGCAAATTTGCTTAGGTTGGTCCTCAGAAGTCCTTGTTAGTAACTGTAAATCTTTTCTGCATTATGTGACTTCTGCTACACCCTTCCATATTATCTACCAGATTCATTCTGATAAACACCTTTTCCATACACTGGCCAAAGCAATTATCTTGATCCCTTCCATGAAAAGTTTATATGATAGAAATAAACTCTTATACACTCTTGAAAATAACACGTATGTAGGTGATACATGTTGTTGCTTATATTATTCAAAACAGATTTAATTTGTAAACAAATTCATATTGACAACAGAAGTATCAGCTTCTTTGTTTTGATAAACGAACCTTATAGAGATTAAAATTTAAAGGGAGAATAATCTTCTTCCAATACCAAAAAAACTCGTCCAGGTAACTGTCTGCACATACAGATTTTCCTAACAAATGTTGGCCAATTCCCTAGTCATATTTACCAGCTTTTGCCTCACTACAGGATTACAAGTTAAATCTTTTCAATACAGCACTGGGTTTGTTTTTTACATACGATAAGGGTTGCACGATTCTATCCTGTTGGTGACGTACGATCTACATACCCCCACCCCCCAGCCCCCTCAAGTGACAGAAAAGGTATCATTAACACATGTGCTATTTTCAACGGGGCATTACAATCCTCTGCGATTCTTTTAAGTTCTCTGTATTAATTTGTTGCCTGCACTCCAGATCATTGCTATGATCCATGTCTGATGAAAACGCTTAGAAATAAAAATTCTGTATCCAACTGTACCCACATCTCTAAACAACATACTTCATTCAACTTCACGCTGCCTTTCGTTTTTCTACGATTTACGAATTCTATGTTTGTCAAAGAAAAATATGCTCAATACTGAACACTGCTCTCTAAAAAGCACTGGAATGAGCATCTTCCGTCTCAAAGTGAGGTCTGTCGTTAGACGCCATTTTAGTCCCCAGCACTCAAGCTTATAAACGATATTACGTAACACTGCGGACCTTCCTGCGCAATTTTAACTTTCGGGGACTAGTATTCATGACAACGCTTTCTGCTGTTGGAAACAACGGGATGCTTGATCAAGAAGTTGTTTTCAGAGATCAGTGATACTGAACATGAGTTCTTTGGAATATAGATGACATCTGAAGTCCATCGTAAACTAAGCTTTAAGAGTAAATATAAACGCAATTTGATATAAAGAGAGATACGTTTTAAGGACAAATTGATCTTTAAGAAAAGGTAAGCTTGCATTCATAACATGCGATACTTGATCCTAGGATAATGGCAAATTACATCGAAAGAAAAGCAAACAGCAATCGACATTTTTTGTCAAACAAGTCAACTGTTTACAGTGGTACTTACAAACTATCAGAGTCCATTCAATGACATAAAAGAAAGGAAAACAAATAATGTATGATTAGCAAAGAAAATAATTAGACGTATGCATACAGTAAATTAAAAGCAAACTGGAGCCTTGCCTATGAGGATGTGCACAGCAAGAGTCGTGCCTAAGAAGTGGCTTTCTTTACACAAGCCCTGTTTCATAAAGGTTAATAATCAAGAGTATAATGGAAACCGTGGTTAAAAAACAGCTCTTTTCGTCACAAAGGTATATGACGTAAGTAGTGTAATAATCAGGAAATTCCAAAGGGGGTTGGGGGTGTGCCAAAGTAGAAGGCCTGTTTAAATATATTATGCAGTCATCAATTTTTCCAAATATACGGTAAAAATAATCTTCTTACGGTTTAAATTACGGGGACCACAACGCAGGTCAGTAATTTTAACAGGATCTGACCCACACTAAATGCTCCTGTTGACCTAACATCGCCTCTCGATCTCACGAATGCAGTGTGTATAAAACTAACTCCAGGTCGGTTACGCTTACCTGGTTCCAGAGCCTTCACTGCTCATCCGGTAGTAAAACGGATCGCTCTGATCATATAGCGACATTACACTTGGAAGAGTTAGTATTACCCTTCCCATTCACGGCATTCCTTTATCACCAGTTTATATTACAAACTCCTAGGGTACTGTACGACAACATTTGTGTCTTCGTTGGGCAAGTTGTCTTCTCGCTTGCGTTAGTTGATGCAATGATAGTACATGCCATCCCAAAGAATGTGACGTTCGTGAATATGATCGACATAAACAAATATAGCACAGACAATACTAACGTAAATGTACTATGTATCAATAGACTCCCCCCTCCCTCCCGTCTATTCAACGTACATTTGCTAACCTGTTCCATCTGCTTACCTTACTATTAACTGAACTACAGCAGCTGATGTGGCTGAGAAACCACATGAGAACTTTTAATATCCCTTTTTTGACGTATTCGGCACGACACAATATGACGAAGCTGGACCCTCCGAACACAGGTAAAATTCATTTGACATGACTGGCGTAAAGAGGCAAAGAAGACGTCAGCAGAGTGATACTGCTCTGCTGTAGAACTCTAGTCGCTATTTCTTAAATCAAACTGTATTTTAGGCGTTACGAGGCTAAGTGCGATTGACAGTGCAATTTCAGAAGGACATGCTATTTGTTAGTAGAAGAGGCAACTTTTAGAACCTAAATACTTCCAATGCACGGGTTGTGTCGGCACCGAGCTATCTATATTTAAAATAAATCTGACACAATTTGCCAGTACTAGGAGACACCATACGAAATAATGTTATTAGCTCCGTTTTACAGAAATCAGGAAATGACACTGGGAAGATTATTGGGGGGACGGACGTTTTATGTACCCAGCAAGAGCGACATCATTGTGTCAGTAACTTACAAATGATTTGTAAAATAACATGCAAATCCAGTAAGCAATTTAATGTTCTTACTACAGTTGTTTTCACGAATTAAAAACCTTTCTTTACTTTTGCAAACAAATTAATGGGGATGACCTATCGGTCACTTAAAGAACTACCGGTCCACTATATGATCAACGTGAAGCTGCTTCTTTCCTATTGCCTGAAACATTTTGGGGAGAACAGCTCTCATTTGAATCAGAAAAGATTCCCTCTCCCTTTCATGGGTCTTTATACTTAGTAACGTGATGGTGGCAACGGTAGCATGAGCTCCTTGGGGTACTGAGACAAAAGCAGAAAAAGAAAGAAGCCTTGGACCGTTAAACAAACGTTTATAGATAATTGGGCTCAGTGTCCTTGTGTGCAATATTAAGACCAACCTCCCATTAATTACTAAGGAAAGTGTTTATTACAACATTAATTATAACAGAAATGCCTATTAGATATTTCGAACGGTAAGCCCTTCTACAATCACAACGCCCTTTCCTCTACAACTCAATACACGACAGTTGTGCTCAAGAATTTCGCTTCGCGCAAGGAATAGTCCCTTACGGGTATCTTCTGTGCCCATTGTAGGTGCTGCTTTGCCTAATGTGGATCTTCGGAATTTATATTATAAAACGATTACGCAGAAAAGTCGAGGCACCCGCTAATTAGAGAAATATTGAAATAACTTGGGAAAACGGAGACTACAATTTTCCCTGCTTTATACTCAAAGAATTTTACGTGAATTAAAATTTATAAGCTTCATTTTTCCAATAAAATGTTGTAGTAAACTTACCCCCTGCCATAGCATCAAACATCGTATTGTAAAAAGAGAGAAAAAAGAAAAGCACTTGGTTAGGTCACATCAAAGGAAACATCAATTATGAAGTCAAACTAAGTCTGTGAAGAAAATTTATGCTTTTCATTAAACTCCTTCATCTAATCCGACCTAAAGGATAAATCACAGCACCAGTTCCAATTTACTAAACGTCCTTTCAACACAGCAAACTATAGTATAGCTGCAATTCCTAGTAATTCGTAGGGATACCACTAAAAGTATTCATGCTACGATCTGCGGCATGCAATCTGATTTGAATGCAGATGTGCGTAAGGCAGCCTCTACTTTTGACTCTGACTTTCCAATGGACTGATTATAATGCTTGTCAATCAAATAAATTGTAATCATACGCATCTACTGATTGCAGCATTAACCAAACAATCGGCAATCCCCGAATCATTACAGATGACAAATTCATATCCTACTCTGAGGCCATATCAGTAAATGTCCATTCGAACAAAAAAATAGAACCCTTGCATTCATAATCGGTGCTAAATGTCATGATGGAAAAATAGTAATAACTGCAAACGATAATAACTACCTGATAATTTCACTCCACAAATGGAATTGAATACAGTACGCCGAACAAAACAATTATAAACTTGCAATTGCAGCCCCCACTCCCCCCCCCCCCCCCCTCTAAATTTAACAATCTTACTTTATAAATCTATGGCATTTTTTGCTGAATTTTAGGATATTTTAGGGCATTTTTCGGAGATTACTATGACACTTGATGACAAAATTTACGTTATTCATTATTATTCTGAAAAGTATGGTAAAATCATGTCATATTCTAGGCATGCACACCAGGGCCATATCTGGGGCAAAATCACTTCCGGAAAGCAAACAGACGCCTAAAATAAAGGGGCCCCAAATTCCCATAAACTTAAACATTCTCGAATAAATACCATGAAAATTGTCAATAAAATCATTGCAATTCAGGATTGCAGTCTTGTTATGGCAGGTCATGCAAACATTTATGGCATTTTGTGGCATTCTATGACGAAATTTCAAAAATTCAATATTTAATGACGTATTATGATTTTCTAAAAGAGTGGGAGACCTACAATTGTTCCGCCGTCATATTAAAAACATGTAATATTAAACATACCGTTATTGAATCCCTTTTTGATACCATCTCGGGGCATTTTTCGAGAATTTTCTTCAAACGATCGATATTCCCAAATGCTGCACACAGCATCCACTGTTTATCTTCCGCAGAAAACTGTCACAAAGGCAATAATAATGGGCGCAATAAGAAACATAATCTTAATCGCTCTTAAATTTAGGTATTAAAGTCATTTATTTGGTTCCCATTAACCGATCTGTTAACTGATACAAAATACACCATCATGATGGGTTTGAAAAAACCTGTGATTATCAACCCAGCAACCATATCTACGTTAAAACTCTTCGAAAATCTGATTACGGGCATAAGGCAAACGCGAAAATGCTCTTATCCGGGTGTCTATAAAGGTCTTCAATATTTGAGCCACAGACGATGTTCTGTGCAATGCTGGTTCACTGACAAACTTAAAATTACAGAAAATCGTGATTACTTCCAGTAAAGCTTTAACACATTGCCAAAGACAGACGACAACAGTTCAGGAAATTACAGTTATTTACTAAGGTTACAGGCATTTGAAGGATCATGACACAACATGACACAACATGACCTCTTATGGGTGTGGTAGGTATTCTACAAAATGTCATGACGGTTCGTAATACTGGCTGGGCAGCGCTACAACATACCAAAAATTGCTATAAACCTATAAGTAAGCAACCCCAAAGGCATTTTCATCCCATACCAGGTTTAACATTTCGTGAGAAGTCTCTTAATGAACAGTGTAAAGGAATTATTACCTCATTTGAATAATCAAGGCCAATATCATCAAGATCTGTAGAACGATAATTTAGGAGAGAGCTAAATTAGATCAAAATTTTCTAACAAAATATGTGCAGGAAAACTACACGTTGTTGCATACAATGACGTCATATCGATTTGAATACTCCTTTAAAGTTCATCAATAGGAGATTTACAGCTACTTTCATTGGCATAGATGCAACTTGTTTTTACTCTATTACTCACATCCGTATGGGTATGAGAATCCATATGGCCATGAGCATCCATATGGGCATGAGCATCCACATGGGTATGAGCATTTGCATGGACAATGAACATCTGTATGCACATGAGCATCCGTATGGGCATGAGCATCCCTTTGGGTATGAGCATCCATATTTGCATGAGCATCCATACGGGTATGAGCATTCATTTGTACGGGTATGAGCATCCACATCCACATGGGCATGGCCATGGGCATGAGCATCCACATGGGCATGAGCATCCATATGAGTATGAGAATGAACATCCGCATAAATCAGCATCAGCATCAGAATACTCATGGTGATACGCCAATATGGTAACGTTTGGTAGGGCACCAAGATGGAAGTAGTATAAGTAGTATGTTTCACTGTAGTAAACGAAGATAGAAATGGTAATTTTCATCTACTGCATACAGAAGTAAAGGTTTGCAATCAGCACATGCCAAAGAAGAAATGTACACACGGGATTTCAGAAATATGTGGGATCATGACAAAGGTTTCACGAATCCATCAGTTTTTTACTGGACCTACGATCTTCGCGAGGATAAAACAAAGATGTGACAACGCTCTTGAGCTTACACTCGTAACTATTAACATGTTTCCTACAACTTTACTTTCTATGTTTTACGTTCCCTGCTACCAGTTCATGGACCTGAACTGTTCATTGGAGCCCTCCTTTTTGTTCTGTCAAGGGCATCGTTCTTCCTGACACCAATTTCTCTCATGCGCCCTTCTATAGACCTTAAATTTAGTCTCCTGAGTAATAAAGCTCAACTATTAACTTGGCAAATCAAATACAAAAGACATTTTACAAACGTGTGGAAATCTACTTTGACCAATGTTAAGCTTATCAACCATCTTTATTTGGTTGTTGATCAGAAAAACACAGCTGTACATTGTAAACATTACGGTAATAAAGTAAACAATTCTGATGAATAGAAAATAATTGAACCTTACCAATACGCAGTCCAAGTGTGCGACTGACTAGATGCAGGCTAGAAGTATTTGCACACATTTTAGTCTGAGTTTTGAGTCCAAAATTCTCTACTTCTTTGTAGACGTTAATGCAAAGGTTTGCGACGACATTGTTTGAAAAAAATGTTTGTAAAGAATAAAAGTGAAGTGTGCAATTAAAATCAGGGCTTTTATTCCAGAAAGGTCACAAAATGAGGATTTTAACGTTATTGTGAAATGAGAACTAGATGTCGCATAACATGGAAGCAGTTGCCCCAGCCAGGTGATATTTAGGGCATTAGTGTTGCTCTTGAAACACACTTGAGCCCTAAACACGACCTTAAATAAACGACAAAACCGTGTGCAGAACCTGGTAGAGTTGGTTTGGATGGCCGTTGGCACGCAAAGCAACCATCCGCCTTTGACAGGTCTTGTTTTAATCCTACAGAGTGCTCCTATTATTCTCCTCATCCTATAAGATAGCAGGTAAAGGATTAGTCAATGATTACCCGACCCGGGGACGGTAGAAATGGATGATGTGGTAACAGTAGTAACAGACAACGCCTGACCTGACCTGGAGACTAAGTTATGTTGATATCAGTTACATCATTCGTAATCCATCATAAATTCATATGCTCAAAAGTATACACATACCCTGTCCAGATTGGCTTGTGGCCTGCCGAAAGTAATAGACAAAATATATATTCCCACATGAATCAACACGATAATCAAAATGTAAGTCTGTAACTAACCAAATGTTACTGTGAATCACGTATTATAAGGGTAACAACTACCACATAAAATATAACGTTGCAGTTTCCAAATAAATATTCAAACAGCATAAAATAGCATGGTCAGTCGCTAAATCATCCAGTATGGAAAATAAAAGAAACTGGAGTGAATAATATACTATGTGGCGGATGTAGGCAAGTGTAGATCTTAGAAACCAATAGTTTTTCTACACGAAAACGTGACAAAGCTACGCTACGCCAAAAAAAGGAACCATATCCTCAAGTTAGATAATACACACAGACTTACCCGAAAATATCATCACATTTTACGCAAATTTCAAGAAGCAGCTCTAATTCAGAATACACGCATAATTTACACGCTGGCATTCATCTGATCGCGTCTGCTTTCAGTAAAGAGATGCTCCATTGATTTCATGCTAGCATGGAAAATGGACGTTTTATACGACGACGACGACGATGATGATGATGATGATGATGATGATGATGATGATGATGATGATGATGAAATCAGCACAACTTTTCGTCATCATCAGGATGTCATTTTCAAGCAATCATGAAGCGAATATCAGCTGGTATATATTCAAACTAATGCAACAATTGCGTAAAAGAACAACAAAAACATTCTACGGATTCTCATGGAATTACACAAGTAACTTTGCTTTCACTGAATCTGTTTGAATGTTCAGTGTAGGCATCCTCTCTTTTATGCATATCATTTCGTAAATGAGGTAGTCAAACTTGTGCATACATTTACTTAAGACCTAAAATCTATCTATGGGAGATGCCGTTGAAATACCGTGTTGATCATAGCAATACTCGCCTATGGATGAGTAACTATGTTCCTCAATCCTCTGCTGCAAATAGCGAGATGTGTGGCCAATGTAATTCGTATCACACATTTAAAATTTCAATCGAGAAGTTGTTGACTAACTAGAGGGGGCTTTCCTCCTTGAATTTCAAAGAATTAATCAGTACCAGACTAATAAACACAGGTTGTAAACCAGTGTTCAGTTTCTTGTTCAGGGAATTCACTTGATGTCTTTCTGACCAACAAATTGAATCGAAAAACACATGGAAGTGTTTTCTGTCTTCTAAAGAGGAATTTGATCATCCCTGTTGAAAAGCTGCAGTTGTTCTTCCAATTAAAACTTTTGCGTATTGCAGTTTGGAAGGAGCAAGCGAAAATTTTTTACATTCTTCATTGTAGATGTGACTTGCGAAGCCTGGTTTTTAAAAGTGACCTTTTGTACTTGTTATCTACATGACTTTGATAGTGTAAAAGAAGACTCCTATTCGTTCACTTTCTATTTACGCATGTCGTGACGTGGTCTCCATGTTATGTACTTTCATTCCCAGGAAGGGCAACACTTCATCTTGTGCTAGCTCAATTGCAAATTGTAAAGACAGACAACTGTGTATAAGGATTTCCTTCGCTTGGGACTCATCCTTTACTACTGCTAGCGTGTCATCTACGTATTTGCAGTAAAAGCCAGGTAGTTGATGTTGACGTGCCAAACTTGCCTCTATGTCGCAAAGAAAGGCATAGGCTAGAAGGGGTCCCAATGGGGAACCCATTGCCACACCATCTGTTTGTAAGTACAAATTTCCATTGAACAGAAACATTTGACATTAATTGCAATTCTTAGAGGATCAATTAAGTATTGCAAACTTATGTTCAGATTATAAGTGGTACAAAACCAACTGCCATTTCTACCAATAACTCAATCGTACAAACAACGGGTGTGTTAGTAAAAAGAGAAATAACATCATATGAAACTAACATATCACTTCTATTACATGTCAGTCCTTGAATTTCCTTGGCAATCTATCATTATCACTTAAATATATTATTGCAGCAATTTGCAATGATCATCACTGTTTTAACTCTTAAACTAATTTCCACGGGTTCGCCCTTAATATACTAGGCACCCTTCCTTCACTTCACCCCTTATCTACATGGTAACATACATTACGGTTCTTTGCGTGTTCCAGCTCCTAGTCTTTCCTTTTTGCTCTTTTAAATATATTGAAATAGATACGTTGAAACTAACAGTAGAATTCCATTGTTGGAATGTAAGAGGTTCAAGAACGAGAATTGATCATGCATCTGTACTGTAAATGCCAATGCTTTGTGCACTTCTCTCTCCACTATGACTTTGGGTTTCAGTCTCAGTGCATGAAGAGTAGTTGTCAAGTGGAGTCATACTGTGTATCAGCTAGTAAAAATATGAGTACCCTAAACTGTGACTTGCAATACAAAACAATTGTGACCATGACTAAAAATAAGCTTCTTAAAATACAAGTAATTTTATTTCTGTTATATCTATAATAGTCATCATACATTCCTGTTTTGCCCCCAAAACAACAACCCCAAAGAGCGACATTAATACATGAAATTATAAGGCAATGGACTATCAGTTGACATGAATATTACTCAAAACATTTTAAATGACCATGATATGGGTGCAATTTTCAGCCTTTTTGTCAAAAAAGGTTCCTCTCACAATAGTATGCAGCCTGATGTGTTCTACCTATACCGGATGTAGAATAGTTTGGAAGGAAATGATAAGCTATTTTGACTTCTTTATCTCATTCCAAATATTTGCATCATAAACTTGACAAACATAAGACATCACAACCTGTAACTTTAACTGTGTAACTAAATGCTTCTTTATTTTATACCAAATCAATCAACACTTACGTCTGAATCCAGGGAATCTGAACTTTTCGAGTAGACTGTCTTCCTGAGTAAAGATGTATCTGATAGAGACTATCAAAAAGACAATTTATCAACAGGAGAATTTAATAGAACTTTAAAGGGCATGAAAATAATTTGCTACATCAGCTACAGCTACAACTGAAAAGGCAAAAGGAGACTTTGGTGTAAAGATTTGGTGCTATACGTGACTGCCTAAAATGGACTCCCTACCCTTTTGAAACCCTTAAAACAGAGATTTCTTTCTTTATTTTTGAAATGCTTCTTCCTCGGGCCAGGTTTACAATTCCTTCAAGGATTGGACTAATCAAACTTTAACAGATAATGCCTACAACAACTTAACAGATAAAACCAAACGGAGAATATTATGTCCCTAAGTTGCTAAACAAGCTTATCCACAAATGTATCTTTATAGAACAGTCTATTTTCAATAGAGTACTATGACCTATTCAGCTATTGGGGTTGTCAAATTCTGATATAAAAAACAGTCAAAAGATACATAAATAGATGAATATCATGGTTTTGCCCAGGAGTGGTGCAGAATTGATTTTAGAAACTACTTGACAGAACATATGACATGCACAACAGTACATCTATATTATGTTAATAAGATCACAATGTGGCAAACATGAAATCAGAAAGAGCAGTTTTACAATGTTGTGCAAAGAGAGTGGTTCAAAAACGCCCATACCTTGAACATACCACTAAATCAAGGTTATGCTACCTGACTTGTGTCACTGTCCAGTTACTGCTCTTTATAATCATATTTTACAAGTGACCTGTTTTTTTTAAATGTTTTGTCTCTTCCATCATTGACTTTTCTACACAGCTAGGTAACTTCATTCATAGGGGTACATTGGGGGTATGTTAGGCCCAGTCTAGCATGAACTATTACTCAAATAACAGCAGGTTAAAAAATAAATGAAAGCAGGGGAGTGATAAGGACATCAGAAAAGTAGTTGTTAGCCTCTAAATAAGCCATTTTGTAATAAGAAACATCTACAAAATAGTGTAGAATGCCCCAGAAATATGTAGATTATCATTAACAACCACAACTCTCAAACAGTACATGACAAGCTATAAAGAAGAACCTTACATGAATGTACATACCTGTGTCTCTGAACCCAAACCACTATCTGACAAGGATCCTGCTATACTTGATCTGTTTGTTAAAGTTGGGCTTGGACCCCCTTGGCTGCCATCATCATCTGCTCCTAGACTTGCTACACTACTTCTATCCCTATGTCCATGGGCCCCAAGCACTGCATTTAAATGAGTGAAAGTTGGAGCTGATTGATCAATGTCTTGTCTTGATCTTGTTATTTTTCTGGGAGCTGGAGGTGGCATCTTGTCAACTCGATGACTTGCTTTTGTAAGCAACACATACTTCTCTCCCTGATAAATAGAAAAACGGAGACCACTCTTTGAATACAAGATTAAAACAGGACCGTGATGGCAGCTAACATCATCAGTAACTATGTTGCTGTTGGGAATATCTAAAAATACTTTCTTCATAAATTATTTATTCTGTTGGCCTTTAAAAGAGCCTGTAAATGATATACTTACATAGGTTAGTGTTTTACATCAACACTAATAATTTAGAGTCCACTGACTATTAATACTAACATTTGAAAGACTGACCATAAGTGTCTTTTTCCTAGTCATGACTTTTCAGTGTCTTTGTCATCCTGGCCATAGATGAGCATTGGCACTTATTATCAAGAATTGCTACATCATAGAATAATTTAATGCTGATGGCTTTTGCTGGACAAAGGGTAGTCAGATTTGCTTATAATCAAAACTTTTTCTAAAAATCAATTATTGATAAAATGAAAAAGTGCTTAAACACAAAACAGATTTCCTTTATTATGCTGTTTATGGGGCAGGCATGTAATAGGGCATGTACAGTAACATGCAACAATCAAATTTGAAAATTCATAACAAGTTCATCTATATTCTATCATTTATACATATTTAATAAACACAGAAATTTTCAATGACAAATTTGTTCAATTTACATACGTATCAATTCACAATCTCATGAAAGTCTAGATTGATAATGCCAGGAAGGCCATCGAGCCCTACAGTGCTTTTTTCCTCAGTAACAAGACCCATCAACATGGGCTAGTCTCATCTCATGAAAAATGAGAAACAGAAGACATTAAAGGGGAGAAAATGAATAAATTCAAATCTGATACTAGAGAAATATCTATAGCTCTTGAGAATACACTAGAAAAAATATAATATAACTTACATTGTCTGTTTTGATTGCTGTCACCCTTTGTAATATATCCCTAAACTCTTGTCTTGATTTAGCTGTAAAAACAAAGAAAGTCTTACATAAAGGCCACACTAGCCACAAAAAAAACCTAGTTATCACAAAAGTTGAGTGCTATTAACACCAGACCTGATAATAAGAATATTGGAAACAAACTTGCAAACATTGGCTCCTGCCCTTTCTGTACTTTCTCTTATTGTGTTTAGAATTTGTTCACTTAGACATTATGTGCCTTCCAACAATTTAAACATAACCAAAATTATAACACCTTCTTAAACTTCCTATCCAGTGTAATCTTGTAGGCCTACTGGTACTGGTAATCATAAGAAAGATACATATCTTTAAAAAATCAGTATGTAAAATGCCTTAAGAGATACCCATTGTGCCAAATATGGTAAGTGTCATTACTTTAAAAAACACTCACTTTTCAAGATCAAGTTGAAGGGATACTAGAGAAAAGTGAAAATGTCACTACCGGGATTCTAGCCCTGGGCCCACACATTTGCAGCACGATGCTCTACCAACTTAGCTACGGTAACAACTTTTCAAGATATTACGTGAAATTGAAGACTCCACAATATGAAGCCAGTTACAAACATATAAGAAAACAATGATGAGGAAACAGAAATGACAGAAGGCTTGGCTAATACTGTGCTGCTAGTCTGGGTATAACACACAAGCAGCTATACAACAATCTCTCAGAAAAATGATATTTTAGAATGTAATAAAGAATGGTACAAAAAGCTAAATGGCAAGAAAATGTGAGTTTTTATCTTGATGCAGGCAAAGAAAACCACTTAATTGATGCCTTACAAAGTAAAGGAATAATCGGTTTCTTATTTACTTTCTTTTGTACAGGTGTTAGGTATTTGTTCCAACTGAGATCTTGACTTATTTGTACATATTTATCCATAGGTCAAATTAATGGATCCCAAATGGTGATTTGTGACAGTTTTTTATCAAGTGTGATCACAAATTCCGTTAACCTGACAAAAGTACAATTGACCAAGTAAGGCAAAAATAAGCAATAGCAAATAACATTGTTAAGAACATTCTGGCCATTTATGTCAAAGCACTTCAAGAAAAGTGACATTTTTGCTAAATTGCTGTATTTACAGCATCAACATAATTCAGCTGATAACATAAATATAGCCAAATCCACTTTCAAACATTGGCCATGTAATGTTGCCTGCACTTGCTGATCACTTGCAAATCCAATCACTGCTACCAGGCCTGTCTGTGTTGTGTGAAAAGAACACAAAGTTTAAAGTTGTCACAGGTGGAAATCATTTAAATCAGCAAGACAATTTTGGTGTAGACTCTAGTTAGATTATGGGGATGAGTCAAGATAATCTCTGGAAAAATTTAATCCAGGAAAAAAGCAAAAATCTTTTTACAGCCAAAATTTTTTCTGAGAAGGTAGTCCATTAACATTTTCTATTGGTTTGGGGGTGTGATTATAATTGCAAGAAAGTACCAATACATGACTTGAACTTCAGGATGAGTTGCCAACTGATTTGTGTAGATATTGTCTTGAGCATTTTCCCTCGCCTTCGGCAGGATTTGTGATTGCAATTATTATATTTTTAGAGTACCTTAAAGGAACTGATTTTGGTAGATTTGGCAGATTTGTATAAAAAGTGCCAAGTTCCACCAAACTTTGCTCCTGTTAAAAATTGCTTCTTTTGTGAACCGCCAAAATCAATTAAATATTTTCCTCATCCACCAAAATAAATTCTGCCAATCTGTGATCAATTTGGTACATTGCTTGATCTGCTAAAATCAGTTCCCTTACAGTAATAATGAAATGCAAAAAGATAAATGAAGATGTCAATATAAATTTGTTTCTTCCAGTGGTGGGCTGGAAAAATAATTCAACCTTAGGTTGAATAGGTTGTAAGGGGCAAGGAGGGCCTCAAACCTCTATTTAGGGTTTTGGTATACAGTACAAAACAGGAAAACAGATTGCTACAAATTGATATCATCAGCCCTTCAACAGGTCACTATGAAGTACTATCCTCTCTTCTCTCTACATACTCTATGCTCAATAAACTATCTCTTAATACTTCTTATCCCATGCATATACTATCCTTTGGCCACAAATTGATATCCATAAATTTTAAAGCCCTTTTTTCCTAGCAAAACCTTGGATGTGCAACCATGGCTGGGATGACCTATTCATAACAGATCAGAAAAATATTAACATCAATTTCCCTTGCTGATGTGAAGCCATATCATTTGTGTTATTCTCATACTTTAATAATTAAATGAGCTCCTTTAGGGAAAAATAGGCCAAAGGATATATACAAGGAAATGTTAATGTAACAGTCACAAAATAAGCACTTCCCAGCTATCAAAAGCATAAAATGTTCTGTGATGAAAGATAACATTAAACTGGCAGCATTGCTCTGGAAAAGCATTAATAAAAAGCAGCTTGATTAGACACTCATATAGGAGGATAGGCTAGGACATCTTATTCTGATTAAAGGAAGTGTAAGGCAGAAGCCTTGCCAGCCTTTCCATGACATCTAAGCATGTCAAAAATATGAGTTGATATTCAGCAATATAGAGTAGTTTAAAACATTTTTAATAGATGTATGGGCATCTTCTTTGCTGAGAACAGACACTCCTATATCAATTATATTATCCTTGCTTGAAATCAACTGTGGCCTTAAGTATACTGCACACTCACTGAACAGAAAAATCATCTTACGAAAAACTGTGGGGTATAGCCCCAGCAGCAACCCTGGTCTGGCTACTTCATATCATATATGTAGTTTTCGCAACTTTCAAATCATATAACCGTTCATGTCTTTTAAAAGTTTCAGCTTGCTGTATGACTGTTGCCTGTGCATAGAACTTGAGAGGTATGTAGTCTGTATTCCAGTTTAATAGTTTACTAAGGAATTTTCAGTATTTTGATTATCTCTAGCAAAAATACAGTAGCAAAATATCATTAAGCAAGAACTTTGAATTTACATTATTACCACCTTTGCAATATCACTTTACAAATCTGAGAGGTTTGGCTACACGTGCTGATTAAATGAGTAGGAAATTCATTTGTTGACTGTGGCCGCAGGCACTGCTAGAATTGCTAATTGAGTGCTTACAGGAACTTATTTTTTTTGATATTATCGATCTGCCACATTAAACTTCAAAAATTCCAGCCAAAATTATAGACCTGCCCTCGGCAAAATTATCTCAACTTTGACCACTTCTGAATATATGCTCTGCATACAATATCGCCACTTTTGGAGGCACTTATGAAAGAGAAGCGCCCGACCACAGGTGTGAGGCATTGACCTGTCCAGGTAAGCCATCAATTTTAATATCATGGGCTGTTGGTTGGTCTTGTGCAAGTTGATGTGATACCTTCAATAGAGGATTCAAATTTTTTAGGGGCAGAGCTAATTCTGGTTGCAACCGTAGCTAACGCTGTCTGAATACCGTGTTTCTTTACGATGTCCATTCAATCATCTCAGCAGTGCTTCGAATAAGCCTCGAACTATACCTAGAAAAATACTGTTGAGACTTGCGCTTATAGCACTGTCCGAGGCCAAGACACTTATAAGAAGTTAAGAAGACTTAACTCTACGTACGTCAGATTGGACAAAAGACAACTGAGCCAAGGCGATATCCTCACAGCATCGATGTCAGTTGATCGGGAAAATCAATGGTGATATCCAATGTAAACTTGGTAAAGGCAAGGTTTCACAACAGGTGCATTATGATAGTAACTCTCTGATGAAAGGATTTAGCTAATGGATAACGGTAAACAATGAGGCTAGACTTACCCACCGCAAATGTTGACTGTGGCTGAAAATGGCACAACGGCTATATTTATCATCACTCACATTAAAATATACTTTTATCGTGGCTGTACATCTAACAGAAACACATGTAATGCACACATGTTGATATCAAAATGACAATAACATGATACCTTTGATTCTAGGATCGTCGTGAGTCAATGGCTTTCGAAAATGGTGAACAAGGTCTGCATGCTTGGCTCTCCCATCGGTCTTTCTTAAAAATGCTATTACGTTGTTAACACTCACTTCCTCTGCCCCTTGGTCTGCATCTCCCGATGCTGCGGTAGCCATGATTTACATCCGAGTCTTATTTAACATATCATTTAGCGAGGATCATTCACAAGGTCGTTCTTATCATGCAGGTGACTCTGAAGTCACTTGTTAGATTTCGTATCTCGTTGTAAAAGCAAAACATTGGAGGTGGAATTTCGGCAGGGGTGTCGCTAGAAGCCTGGGACCAAGGGGTAGATGACGTCACCTAGCAGGCCCTACGTGGGCACTTAACACTAGAATTAGCACCTCCTACACGTTAGGATGGTAATTATCGTTTCAAGAATTGATTGGTTTCATAAAACTTGTAAATAATGTTGGTAACAAACTCACATTTATATGTTATTTATCCATTAATAGTATCTAGGGGTAGCTGGGAAATACTTCAAGATGTCCTGTTAGGCGTTTCTTTCCGAAAGTGTAATAAGGGGTAATTTAAGTAACGAGATCCAGCACGCAAGTGTCACTTTGATAACAACATAGTAGTTGTGAATATGCAGCTACCATCTTTTCATTTTTAAAGGCTTTGCGTCTACTCTGAAATTTTGGGATCTGTGGGGCCTAAGCATGGCCCTGGAAGTGGCAAACACACCAACTCATTCGCTCATTTGCAACATAAACACATTACCCACAACTCCGTTGTTGTTATCGGAAGTGTCCACCACCACGTTGGCTGTTGATTATTATCATAACTGCCAAGATCAGATGTTTTAGAACAGGTAAATGTCATCTGTTCCGTCAAAGGTACCGACAATCTCCAATTACAGACAACATGTTAAACAAGCACGCACACATTATACCCTCATAAATGCAAACATTAATATATACATATGCACATAAAACCATATGTATAAAATAAAAGAACTCAGGCAGACACACAAGCAGTCATGAACTACATAGTATAGAACTCATTAAACATGAAGTGCTTACGGCGCTGGCCCGGATCGAATCCAGGAGCGCTTGAGAGAGTACAGCTACAAAGGACTTGGACATTGCATTTGGAGGAAATCTACTTGACTAGAAACAAAAACTTTCATGCATTTACACGATAGGAAAGTATAAAAATGATATACGATATGCTGATGATACAGCTCTCATTGCGTAAATTATGAGTTCCTTCAACTAACAATTGACACTGTGTAAAAAACAAGGAAATAATGTAGTGCGATGATACAGCTCTCATTTAATGCAAAGGAAACCAAAGTCACGATAGTCATAAGGATGAATATCAACACTCCATGTAACACAACTTCAGAATCGATAAAAGGCCATCATCAAGGACCATTGTTGAAAATAGCTTGCCAACGATACTGGGAAAAAGGTTTTAAAATTAAATTGTATTCTGTAACTCCCAGCCTTTTAAACAATAATTTAAGTTCCGCTTACTTACTCCTTATTAGAATACAAAAGATTTTGCCAGCTGATAATTGCAAGCTTTTCATTTACCAATTCCATTTCAAAAGTAAAACTTTTACAATATTAAGATCATACATCCTAATCGTGACAATAGAAAGAAAGTTTTATGTAAGTTAGAATAATTGGATCATTTTCAGCCATCACCAAATAGTCTTAACAACTTTTTTTGCTTCTTATGGAATTCAATAGCATTTAAATTGTTGTTTCACTTTATATTCCCAGCACATAAACTACGGCATCAAAAGAGATGAAAAACTGAGAAATTGAAATGATATTCTATTTTTAATTTAAATTTTAATAATTCAACCCTAATAACAATAACAATAAAAAATGAGAGCCAAATTCTGTTCAAACACAAATTAACAGAAGAAGAAAAAATTACCAAATTTCTAGCAACTTCTGCTTCTTCTAGCTTTCCTTCACCGAAATCTAGCTTTAAGCAATCTCTTTCTCCTGACAAGATTGACTCTGTTTCAAATTCATCCTGTGGCTTTCCAACTTCCACTTGAGATTCCAAAACTGCAGCCACAGCACGTCGAGACAATACAACCTGCAGAGCTCCAACAATGTGGTCTAGTGCTTGTTGTTGAGAAGATACACTTGACAAAGACATCAGGAGACGAGCTAATGAAAACTGCTGGACAACAGCAGGCGTTTTGAGACTGTTATCAACTGAGTTTAAGTCTGACCAATTTTCAAGAGGGCCACCTATAAAGGATACGAATAAAACCTGTGGACAGGATAAGGCATGGCCGCCACCAGGAGAAGGGGGAGATCAACAGATCCCTGTGAAACAAAAAGACATTATAAGAAATGTATGAAACCAACAAAATCAGAGAATTCTCTTTAAATGTTGGTAAGAACAAAACTTCTGCTAGTATAAGCCCCCCTCCCCTGAGAAAATTTTCAGGCGGCACTCTTGCGATAAGGAGAATAAGAATGTTCAATATTCCTATCTTTGACCTCTTCAAAATAATCATGTATTGTCATTGCTGAAAACTATACATTTTACAATAAATTCACAAAATAGCTGCTTA
>JAAAKL020002367.1:0-26387 GCA_010016065.2 Carybdea cf. marsupialis auct. non (Linnaeus, 1758) | reverse complement strand
TTCAAAAGTTTTAGTTTTCGAGGGTAATAGCTTTGTCTGTGGAAAAAATGAAGATATTAGACAATTTTATGATTGCAAATGGTAAAGAATGTGATTAAAGGCTCTTTTCCTATGCCTTTGTTTTCAACCAAGCATCCTATAAATTAATAGTTAAATTCTAAAGAATTCACTTCAACTGTACTTCAAACAGGTTACTCTGTAATAGGCACCACTAATGTAATTTAGTTCACTGCTATGATTGTTCACAAACCTTGACGAAAGTGTAATCATTAAGAATATTAGACTGCGTCAACCTCCCACCTATTCGGCTCAAAAATAGACAATTGCTGTAATACTCTCGTCATAAGTACAGAAATTTAAACTATCCTACATTTTCCTCACAGAATTGCTGATGTTTAGGCAAATGCAGTATCGAGGTACGTGTAAGATCTGTAAAAATTTTGTGTCACTTCTGGAAAGAGGCGCAACTTGCTGCTTGTTGCTGTTTCCATCCTATCGTTATGAAAGTTTGAAACATGTTGCAAAAGATGAAGGTTGCATACGCATATTCTGTAAAAGTCCATTATTAATGGAGATGACGATATTAACCCATAGACTAAAATTTGTAAAAGGGAGGGGGCGTTTTGTACTTGCAGGGTGAGATGTAAACATGAACAAGAAATGCTAAATATTCTGACGCTTGTCGACTCAGTTGTTGCCATTGATGGTAGATATTTGTCATGTCTTGAGTCGTAGAATATGAGCAAGAATGGCTGGCTATGTGACAGTGTAGTAATGCACAATGACATCAAACATTTCAAGACTCTCGTGTCAATTCACATTATATTGTGACATGCCTGATCTCAAATTTATAGTACCGTGTATAAACCGTACATGCATACATTACTTTGACGGTTGCCGAATAAGTAAACGTGACTCTTAAGTAAACAAAGGGGAAACAAATATTGAAATATCAAGCTTTCTGGGAGGTGGAGAAACATTTTCTCAACTGAAAAAATTGCAGAAAAAATTTTACTTTCATATGTCATATGATCTATCATCATACATCATTATAGAATGAAAATTCGAAATTTGTTTGCGAACATAGAAAATATAATTTGGACATAATAACAGAGCCCGTAACTTGGTCGTGTTAATCAATTGTGATGTCTGAGATTCCCACCTGTCAATTCCTTTGCGTTAATAAAACAATAGACAATTTTATGGAAATTCCACACTTTTTCCTTATTCGACATCGGCAAGAGTATTATAAAGCATTTCTAAGACCTTAGACATTTTCCCCTGAAGCCTTAAGTAAGTAAAGTAGAAACTTTATTTATTTGCTTTGAATCGTTAGAATAACTGAATTGTTTTTGAGAACCAAATCTGAATTTGAATCCAAACGAGGCTAAACGATAGCCAGCTACATGAAATTAGCATGAAACAAATGTGTGACAAACGCCGCGTAGCAACCAAACTACAAAACATGGCGGCATGCAATCCTGCAAACGTCTACTAGGCACTCAATCAATAAAATCAAATTATTATTTTTTAAGTTGAAAACAAGTATGGGCTTCGAGAGCTGCGAACAATATAGGGAAAAGGGACTTACATCAATGTTAGTACTTCTTTAATAAAGGAAAGCAGTACTAACATTGATGCTTTAGTTCATGGCATCTTAATATTCATCCATGTTTTGACATTGGAGGCTACAGATGCGGTGAGTCAAAACTGATCTTATCTTCAAGCTACAATAGCTATTCCCAAGCTGTACGTAACAGACTTGCATTGATTTGCGACACACCAGGATACTTGATAGCAGGCTGTAAGTATCTGGCTACTCTGAACCCTCGTTTGTCATCAAATTAAGATGTAATCAATTGACGCTGATACCAAGCAATAGATTGTAAAAAAAAATTAAATTTAAATAAGAAAGTGTTATATCCAGATGGTGACCTGTTTAATTTTCTCTAGCATCTCTTCAAACTTGATATAGAAATTAGGTTAAATACCCACACTTTTTGGCACAGACTTTGGAGTAGAATTTATCTATTATTGCTCTAGTAGTATTTTGTCTTTGCAGTCACCAGGACAGGTTTCAGAGTAGAGTAATTCCGTGAGTATGCTCCATGTGTTTTATCAACTCTTTATGTCATGTGCAGGGGCGGTTGCTCCAACGATATGACTGTCATCAAGATCAAAGAAACAAAGGGCTTCTTTTGGCACTAATATTCTAACAGTCGGCATACCATTAAGATCAGGATTATCGTCCCTTGTTATTGAATCATAACTGTTATTATGACTCACTTAAAGTCCGTAGACTTAAAATTATGTAAGCCATTGCTGGACAAGCAGCTTGATCTCATTAGCATTGATGCTGAGGACTGAAGCACGGAAAGGGGCACGAATACCGTATTATTTTGAATATATTCATGAAAAGTAGTTGCTATACAGTTTAATATTAGGCTGTGGCATAAAATGTATTGTCTTGCAGGCACTGAGTAAATTTTACTATGACACAAAAAATGCTTTGGAATACCCTGGGTTGCGTAATGATTCAGGCTCCTCCTCAAATCTTTTAAGAACAAGTTTATACTGATTCATCTGAATGGGTTATATTTTCAATGTACAAACATGACCACGGATTGACTAGTTTTACAGATTCCCAACTAATCACTCCCGGCACTCATTCCAATTTGTCTTAAATGTTCGACAGCGAACGGCAAACTGAAGACACCAAACCAGTTCGAAAATGCATAAAGAGATAGCAACTGTTTTATCTATAGCAATGTTTTTACTGATGGAATAAATTTTTCCGCAAAATTTATAGGATTGTCGAACATTACAGCAAGTCTTCAAAATTAAGTATTTATTGGTGACACATTTCATATCGTTTATGTTGTTTGAAAAGCCCGTATGTTGTAACAATTTGCTATGTTTCGACAGAACACCCGTTTCCTTATTTAGAAGAATGCAAATTCCAAAGCGGCAAGGTTGCAGTAAGAACAGCCTTTTCTTAATGCTCCACAAGAATTCCCTTCCTGAGTTTTGGCACATGCCAAAGTATTAATCCAATATTGGCTGATTTCTAGGTCATTTTAAGGAACTACTGGCTTAGTTCTGCTAGCACAACTTGGTAAACTTTTAAAACGATGCTTGGTTTGCATGTGATCGTTGATAAATGTTTTTTAACCTCTGCAACGTAAGACCTAGGGGCGGGAGAGGAAAGGGGCACGAAGGCCATGCTACCCTAAAGGTTTGCCACTCTTTCAATTTACTTTTTGGAGAGGATCACAACAGAGATGTGAAAAGAGAGCTATGACCTTGGGTTTTGAATAGATTTCTTTACGGTGTTTTAGATTACATGAGTTCTATCATGCATAGTGAATGCATTTTTGGAAATACTTTTTATACTAGGACCCATCTTCTTCAAATATCATGTCAAAAGAGTAAGATGATTTTCTGCTCCAGATTCCATGTGCAAGTAAGAGCGTATAAAGAGCGTACAATGAGCGTACAAAGAGCGTACAAAGAGCGTACAAAGAGCATACTAAAAGCGTTAAAAAGAGCGTACAAAGAGCGTACAAAGAGGCCTCTACCAAGTTTATCCTCTTGAATCTTTCTCTTCACCACCTGATCCACCCTAAAGACACTCTGCCTCTGTTAAAAACAATTCGCAGGTTTCACATACCGATTTTCTTCGCCTGATTATTGATTCATTGTGTGGTTATAAGAGGACATTCCATACCATTTCCGTAATTAGTTTTGAATATTGTATCACAGAAGCTGCATTCAACTAATGCAGCTCTAGCACTTGCCAATCTAATGAACACATCATCCGGAATCGGCAGGGCTTAAATTTCCCTGCTATTCAATGTTTTATCATAAATTATGGTAGCATTTGATAAAGCAACACTGCTGAAGAGTCTAATTACATCAAATATTGTCAAAACGACTCGGTTGGGACCACTGATCTCTAAAAATCACAAGATCGAGGATCTTCCGTCTCAAAGCGAGGTTAGACGTTGATCGCCATTTCAACCCCAAATCAAGCAGCCTTATAAACAATACTACATAACACTAGGACCTTCCGGTACTACTTTAACTTTTAGGAGCTAGAATTCTTGCCAACCATTTTCGCTGTTGGAAGTAAAGGACAGCTCGATACAGTCTTTTTGAGAGGCCAGTAGTCGGTGCCAGTCATGAGATATTTTTCATTGTTTTGGCTAATGTAAACGTAATTCTGGATTCAGTAAAAGGGTTAATGTTTTGCACTGGTCATGCAGTTCAAAGCAATCACTCTTCTCTTCGTAACAAGTCAACCACTGACAAAATAGGAAGTCTTGCAATTTTCGAAGATCATCTAAGTCGAGTCCTACGAGGTAGGTTACTAGAAATGAGTTGGGAGTATTCGATTGTAAAGTTCTCTTGATAAAAAAGGTTTCTACCGGCTCCAGAAGTCGGTTTCGCAATTTATTTTAGTTTTAGCATTGTTGTCATATTTCGAAATTCTCGTAATTTTTAGAAAAGTTAGTACAGTCATAAAGGGTATCGTTTCTTTTTAAAAATAACCCTTTTGCTTAAAATAACCACCCCTGAGCTCATGGAGAGCTTGGTATTAGCCATGCCAATGTTATTGGCAAGCAATTTTATAGCCTGAAAAAATACTCACTGCATCTGGAAACCATTAAATTTGTTACACCCTGCGCGTGTTCAAATTCTGTTAGTCTTTCTTTTACTGCCTCATTTAATGATTATTGATGCTTAGTCAATCAGTTGAAAAGAATTTCTGGTTCAGGAAAATTATTCTATCTTGATGTTGTTACTACATATGCGAAATTCAAGATCATGACGAAAGACAGGTGGCAGAAAGTGAAGAGTTGGAAAAATTCACATGATGTTGGACAAAGTCACGTAACTAGGTTCCGAAAAGTTTTCCAGTGCATAGTTTTCAGACCTGTAAATATTTTGGTGCAACATACATCCTTCCAATGCAGCGAAACAGCACAACCGTGTCAGAGAAGAAGGAAATTATGAACTTTGAGCCATTGCTCTCTCTAAGAAAAATTTGCCGCAAGTGGCTAAATCTTAGGTTTCTCAATATCGTTGTTTAAAACGCACAATCTATAGTAAAATGATAATCAATAAGATGGTGAAAAACAAGTCAGGGTTTCGGTATCACACTGAAAAGAAAAGAAGTGTGAAGCTATGTGAGTTCTCTCTCTCTTTTTACGTTGACAGATTTTACCTCTCTTTCAAAATGAAATATTTGGTATTTAGAAGTACAGGGACGGTTTCTAGCTAAGTGAAATTTTTAGGTGTACCGCATGACCGTCAGGGTTTCTTTTCGATTGTGCCTTATTGGACAGGAGTTAGTTCGGAAGCACAGTTAAGAAACAACGTTAAAAGCAGCATCATGGTAAGCCTCGATTTCATTGCATATGAGTGCCTAATAAAGAGAATTTAAGTGACATACATTTCGGGGCTAATAAAGTTAAAATTTGCAGACCTGTCAAAATATGGTCATTTGTCATGGCATTTCTTATGGCTAGTCCTGCAACAACGGTCTGATTTCTTCAAGTGTGAGTACTTTTTATGCAATAGTCGTGATTGTTTTTTTTCGCTGAGTGACGACTTTTTGAGAGGACTGTGGACATAGAGACGGCACCTTGCGTTGTTATTGAAACGCATGTACGCTTTTCACTGGCAAAATACTCAAATTCATCTACCCTATATTGTCACTTGTCTGTGACATCTCTTCCACAACGTTGTTTTGAAGGTGAAATCCAGGTCTGAAAAAGTGCACAATCTCATATCATGCATCAGAGTCAGCATCGTCCTGAACGTACTGTTTCTCTTCAGTGATTTACTTTTTTGTTACGTCAAAAAGTTCAAAATGTTGACAATGTACAGTCAACATTTTCTGAAAGAGTCTGAAACAAGTCATAGAAAGTTAAGGGGTCTGACATATTTGATAGCATTACCCGTTCTATGCTTTCCATAAGTTGTTTACTGGTCACCAAACGCTAGCATTTTCCTTAACAAGCTAGCTGGCTTGGTAGAACTGGACGTCAACGCTCGGATTCTTGCGGTGTATTAGCTAAAAGAATTTACTATTTCGAAAAATGAGCCTTTGATCAAACAGATACGTTACTCTTCAGACCGTCTGGAGTTTTGTTATAAGTTTTGCATGAAACCACGACATCAAGGTTGTTAGTGATACCAACTGTCAAGTTTATTCTTCTTTGTGGGTAGCCTGCTTCAGTGAAGTTGCATTTTCAGCTTTAAATCCACAGAATGAAATAGGTTTATCCAGTGGCGGCTCATGGAAGAGATTTGAAATGAAATGAACTTTCATGTTTATATTGCGTTGTGTTGAACTTGATGAACGTCTTTCAGTACTAAACTTTTCAATCCAATCAGCAAGGTAACCATCAAAATCAGATAAAATAATTCCAGTATCTTCCTGTAAGGTTTCCAGTGTAAAGTATCGCATAACCAAAATATGGAAGCTATAGACCATAAGAACACGTGTTGAACATGTCATTTGGTACATGGGGAGACGGGGGAGGAAGAAAAAGCTGATACACTAAGATGTAAATGAGGCAAAGATCTTCAATCATTTTACCATATACGTTAACAAAACAAATTAGCATACTGGTAGTTAAAGGAGATGATTTAATAAGGCAGAAAAATTACGACAAGTGCTAAATATTGACAAAGAAAGAACTACAGCTTTGCAAAACCTTAAAAACATAAAAAAAGGAAGGTAGATCACAACATATCATTTGGGATACCCTAGTGCCAAAATATGAACACCTGGGATGTAACAACATCAATATCCAATTCAGAATGATATGAATTTCCTCGAACGAAGTAACAAGGAAAACAAACGATAGTCACTTTGGTCCAAAACTCGAAGAAAATAAGAAACGTCATAGCTAGTTCACTCAATCGTTTTAGATTCTTCAACTCGCATTCCACATTTTAATATTTCTTTTCAAGATCTTTCCCGAACGGTCTCGCTAAAACCTTGAACAAAATACACAATATTATTATTTTCCTCTGCCAGTGTAAAGTAATTTTTAACATCTTCTTGCATCGACTTGACCTTTTTAAAGTTTGCTTTTGCCACTTAATGACAGCCATCTTATCTTCCTTCATTTTCCTCTCATTTTTACTGGATTCAGTTTCCTTAGCTTTTTCGCGAGCTACCTCATACTTGGAATTCGTCTGTTTGCAACTAAGGATCAATTGTTTTGGAATTGTATATTCATGTACCTTCACATCAAGCGTTTGAAATAATACTCACTGCACAAATGTGAGGGCAAAACCAGAATAAAGTCACATAAATTTTCATCAGAATCTCTTCTGCTATTTTGTCACACAATTCAATGCATTCTTAGGTAGACTGGGTTGGAAAACAAAACAACAGTTAGTACTATCATATGTACTATAACCTTGCTCCTTAAACATTCTCTTCAATTTATACCCCTTTTTAACAACTGGAGTTAAAAACATTTATTACTTTTATCGGAACTTTTATTACTCTAGGAATCACTGCAAAATTATAATGTCTCGAAATGACAGGAAAAAAATTAAAATTATGAAAGTACTAAAAGAAAATGTTATTCAATTGAATGATGTAAGAGTTTTGCCAGTACTTTCCCAGGAGTCGAATGAAGATGTACTCCAGTATTTTTCAAGTAGATCTTAAAGAGTATTCCAGTATTTTTAAGATTACTATCAGTGGCCACACTGATCAATACAACAAGTCAACACGAAAGTATTAATCAATCTGGTACACACGTTTACAAACCTTCTGCACCCTTCAGTGCTGAAAGGTATGGGGATAAAATTGAGTTTTTTGGAAACATATAAGCCGAACTAGACAATTTCATATTCATAACAGTTTGCCCATCTGATCAGGCTAAGCTGCTTTCTTCAATATTTCATAAAGAGGTAAACCTACTCATCAAGGTCTGCGATCACCACAGAGAATGGGAAAACCACTTCTGTCACCAATACATCCCTCTAATAATCCAATCGAATGTTTTCCTACAGTTTTAAACTCCAAGAAAGTTCGTTAATCTTCCGGATAATCTCAGAGACCTCTATGAGCAATCTTAAGAACCTTTCACACACAATCTTAATCGCTCAAACTTCCCAGTTAATCTTTAGGAGAATCCGAGAAAAGTTGTCCCACCAAAATCCGCTTAATATAACAATTTGAAGCCCACAAATAATCTTACCTATTGACGTGGCAATTTCAAGTGAGAGACTCCTTGGGGTAGGCATTACATTTTCAGGTTCGATGAAGATTACATTAGTTACTGTTCCATGAGAGTTGTAAACTACACCTACTACAACTTTCATCGAATAAATATTGAAAATATAAGTTTGTGGTTTTCAAATAATTCATTCTATCTCTTGAACGCTACACGTATAAAATGTTTACGTCATAAATTTTAATGGTTTACCACAAAATAATGTTTAGCAGCCAATCCCTTCAGAGACTTTGATGACAATCTGGTCTATTTCTATAGTGTACAAGATACCAGCATCTCTCATTTGTGTCATGTCGGGGCTTCAGTGTCCTTGATCATTTTTGGAGTCATCTGTTTGACGTGTACTTTAAAATTCCAATCGATATACCTATATGGGTCCTCGTAGAAGATTAAAGGGAAAGTCCGGGATATCGACAAGTATGTCTGAAGGGTAAAGATGTACCTGAGAAAGTCAAAATCGTTGTTATTTTTGCTGTCGCGTTTCTTAGTAATAGGTTAAAAAGCAACTTATGTTAGCAACCAGCCTTTCACAGATGCAATACCCATTTCCGGGCACTGATGGGTACGTCCCCCAAATGTTCTTTAAAAAGTGAAAAAAGAAGTGTCGCGTCGGTAATCACTGACGATTTTAACTACAATAATTCGCTTTGTAACAGTTTTGGCTCCGAACGTAAGTTCTGCGCTGGTGGCGTCAAAATGGGTGATTGCTAACAGTTGCTTTTTAACATCCTAGCAATAAACGTGACGGCAAAAATAACAACAAATTGGAGTTTCTTAGGTATATATTTAGCATTTTGGGCATATTGGTCAATATCCTGAAGTTTCCCTTTAAGGTAGACATTTCAGTTGCCACTTTTAGAGCGAAAAAGAATTGGTCCTCAGGTTCCAATGTCCCTATCATTCTCAACCTATCCATCGTTTACAACCGGCTATGCAAATGTTATCACGTCCAAAAAGGGCAACTTGAGCCAAGACAACCAGCAACATTCAATGGCAGTCCTTCTTGCGAAAGGCATCACGATACTTAGCTAAACCTCTTAGATCCCAAACGCTTCTCATCGCAGCCATGACACAGTGATAGGATGCGCGGCCAACGTATACCAAGCCCACTACGAACGCACAACTAATTTGTAGAAGTAATAATCGTAACAGCAAACTTTCGGTAATTTAAAAAAGATTATTTCCGAGAAAAACAGCAACCTCAGGAAGCCCGAACACTGGCGGACGACAAAGAAATAACGTTATGTCCCTACCATAAACATTTTTTATCCTTTTATCTCCGTGCCCAAAGATATCTGTGTACATCTACATCCTATAAGAAAGTACTGTCCAAAAATATCATGTCCAAATCCACAGCGTCAAAACGTTTGCTTTCTAATGTACGCGACGACTGCTCTGCAGGCGTATTCTGTTGTAGTAAAATTTGCTCAAAACATACTCGAACCCAAGGAGACGTTGGAGGTATTTCTTATCATTTTGAACATCTAAATGGAGCAAAATAACGCTTCATGACTTTGGAGCATGGGCCCTCAACCAAAAGGAAAGATCACTTAGCGCGTCCAACACTACGAAGAATAGCTAGATCACACGAATCATCGACGGCAATAAAATTCCCCCAAACGGGTCAGGAATACACGCTGCGAAGGACGATAATAAGGCAGACTGGAAAGACTCATCGGTATGATAACATATTGAGGCTCTTGGAACCACTAATAAAATCATTGGGGAAAAGTCGGATACGAGACAAAACGAACATGTTAGATTATCTGGCTGGATGGGAAAGGAAAGGCTGTCGACATTATCGTAGCTACAGAAGACAAGCTATCTACTGCAATGGTCACCAGCGATCGACAGCAAGGCTCTCCATGCTAATAACGTCCACAAGTTTCCTTTTGTTACATACAGCGTAAGTTCTGAATGATCGAGAATCCTCCACATGAAAAGTCGTGAAAGCCTAGTTTACACAGTCTTAACAACCTCGGTAACATATGACCGGGATGGGGCTGAAAAGGTGCCGGGGAATTAGAGGGTAAGAGGAACGATCGCCCCTAAATAATTTTGCTTCGACAATAAAAAGGGTTTATAATCCAAAAGCAATTTGCAAAACTCGCTAAGAAAAACAAACCAATATCAGTACGGGTATTCAATTTCCTATTGAAAATAAAAGGAAATTCAAAGGTTCCTTCTTAATTGAATGGCACAATGGCCACCGACGTCTATGATGGCCACGCCTTTTTAGACATGTCAAATTTAGCTTTTAAGCCCCCCCCCCCCCCCCTGTAAGGTTTTGTTTAATTAGTACCAGAAATGATCTACTGGTACCCAGATCTCTTAAGTATTTAATTTAGGAGAGGCCATAATCTGGCAAATATACTAGGAAAGTGTCATGTGATGGACTGTTGTGTTTAGTAGGAGATTTCGGGCCATCGTTCGGTAAGTTTATCTCTATATTTCCTCTTTCATTGATCCGATTAAATGTTAACAATTTGTTAGTTCCGATATTATAAAGAATTTGTGAACTAGCGTTTTACCGTCATTGTCGTTATCATAATCATTATCGTAAGTCGCCGTAAAGTTGATTTTGTAACAGTGATAAAGTTGGTGAAATAGGATCTAAAAACAGAGAAAAGGCTTCATGATACTTCATAGTCGATTTCATCACCCGAGGTCATTTAGGGAAAATACACCCGCTTTCCCTTCCTCCGTCAAAAGAAAAATAAATCCGCTAATTGTGCGCTCCTTACTAAAACTATAAGTATCAGTGACGGTTCACAATATCCGAGTCCAGTTCTACGAACAAGAAGAAAACAAGGCAAGCAACTCCAGAATCCAGTTTCTTCGTTTTACCGGATACACCAAAGGTATAGCAAAAGGACAGTACATTGTAGATTTATAGTTCAGATAGTATCATACAAATCACAAATTTGCCTCGTAATTTCAACGTATCGTAAGTATCCACAACGTATAAAAATGTACCAAGATTCCCTAAATACCAAAGATTGTCTACATTTATAACGGCAGATTGTACCTTTCAGTTACATAAGTTCAAATCTAGTTCGTTCTGCGTACATCAAAATCACCTGTTTCGTCCTTTAGAATGAACCCCCTCTCTACCAATCCCCTCGGCACACAGGGGGAGTAATACATTACTTTGTTTAACACCAGCAAAAGCTTCCCTTTGTCTTAATTTTGTTTGACAACCTAGTATGAATCAGGCACAGGGTGAACTCGCGTTTGAGAATCATCCCGATAAGCAGGCTTGTAGGAAAGAGCTTTGACATAACACGAGATGGCAAGTCCTATCGTTAAGTGCACTACAGTCACCTTACTCCATTAAGGTATTTACGAGGTCGTATAACTTCATGACTATCTTCACTGACTGATAACACCGGATTATAATCACTGTTTTCTTTCCAATCTGCTGATACCAGATTAATAAAAGAAGAAAATTACAGTAACTCAAGAGTGCGTCTTCGCTATCGTCTATCTGAATTGAGGTAACGCTTATTCTTACCTGACGAGGTTCGATATTAGGAACCACTGCAATGGATGGTTTCCTGAAGATGTAATGCGTTCGTTCCAAGAGTATAATTATAATACCAACAGGACTGTGCTCAAACCTTAACCCCTGACCACGGTAAAACACCCTTCAAACGCACCGAAAACGCTGCCTTTCGGTCTATTGTTTACAAGCCTCAAGTGGAGCTTGGTTATGCCTGATACAACTGCCTTTAGTGTACACGACCTTCAAGCTTGTAATCATTCATCTAAGTGAAGGGCACGAACAGGCAATACCTGCTGTATTCCTGCTATATATTTTACTCGTGTGTGGAAAAAAAGACAACAGGTGCAATGCCTTGTGCCCATTAAACGATTCTCCAAACTTTACGCACTGAAGAAGCGTTGTTAACATAAAGGAAAGCTTTTACAATTATAAAATAAAATAAAATAATATATCTGCGATAGCTTGAAAGTTGTTTATACGAGTTAAACAGCTTCAACTACAATGCTATATCACCACGAAAATGGAAAGAAACTGGTTATGAATGAGCGTCAAGTCTTCTGAGAGTGAGTACGTGTCTAACAGTTACATGGGGTACTGAAATCTCTTTAACATACTTATAAACTCTTCCATCAATCGAATAAAAATTAATCATTTGAAGATCGAAACTAAACATCTTTCCCATGACAGCAAGGAATAAATACATTTCATCAATAAATAGGGACTAGCCGATCTCCTGAAATCAGAGAGATAATTTGTGCATCCTGCAGGACAGATCCGTCCCTGACAGCTCATGTCCTGAAAATACAACGAAACTGGTTTCAACCGAGATTGCAGTACCACGACATACCAGATGCCGCGTTTACCCAGAAACACAAGAATCAATGTGTAAGGGTATCTCGAACCGTCGTAGCAATTCAAACCTTGCCCAATTATTTTGTCTTTAATGCCAGCAATATTATCAATCTTAGCATACCATACTATATTCCTTAATGAAACACAAGTATTATGGGAAATACTTAAAATCCAATGGCATGGAAATAAAATCAGTCGATACTCCTCTTATATCCTATGTTATTATTCTTTTTCTGCTCGCAGCCAAATCGTACGATATTTTTAGGTAGCACTGGATGATGTTTGCTTATCATCGCGTTGTCTAAGGAAACTGTCTGTTGAAGCCTCGTTTGAGGAATGAGATTCTTCTAGCTCTTTGTACAGATGAGAAATAGACTTTTCTACCTAAAAATAAAACCCGAGAAAAAATAAATGTCACTGGCACAAAAGTCAAGAGAAATCATCAGTAGGACCCTTGTAAAGAGCAAATACCAATAAAATACATAAATGAAATGTCTTTTGTGATTCATTCTACAACAAGTCACTCAAATGCACATACAGGCATGCAAAGGAGTGCTCAATCTTATTGTTTAGGGGTTACCACTTTTTCCTTGACCTTCCTGAGTCTTTTACGTCGAATTTCCCTCAGGAACACGTTCACTTTAATTCATTGATAGATTAAATTTTTTTCTTACAATAATCCATACTATGTTTTTCATATCATTGATCGCAAACACTTCACGGTCTTATCTCTTTTGAAAACATCTAAATGGCAAAGTGGTTCCTTTCCCTACAAGTCTTTCGATTCTGCGTGACCATCACTCGCCTCTTGACTGAGAAGTTACCATAACTAGACAACTTTGTCAACAAACTGCGATGAATCACTTTCATGTCAGCTATAAAAAGCAATATAGCACCCATAGCTGGTATAATGGACAACAAACAAACAAAGGCGAAGATATATCAACGATAGTATTGTAGATTCAGTCAATACTGAATACCCTGGGTTTATATACTAGTGGTTGAATATCAACGTCTGGTGTAACACAAAACTGATTACCTACTCATACAATCACACTGCAAATAAATACCAGAATATGAAAATGCGCCCACATTGATCCATCCAAGCCCAAAACAACACTTAAGTTCTCACATAAATTTATCAAACGCAAAAACGCCTACGGCGTGAAATAAAAGTATAGGCCGATTTTTACCACTTTAAAAACAAATAGCTGAACTGGTAACTTAAATCTTTGTTGGTATGTATATTCTTGTCGCCACATACAAATGTATAATTTATAGGAACCAGGTGAGGCGGGGGAGGGGGGTTAGAACGACACGTGACTCCACGAAGACTTTGCTTCTCTTGGTTATAGTGCGTGTTGTTGTCAAACGAACACATGAATTTTGAAAAGTTACCTTTCAAGTGTAAATGCTGCATAGCATGATGGAAGTAATTGCTAGGTCGATGACATAATGGTCACTGATTTCAAGTACTAGGTCAATCATTTTTGGTGATTGCTCATAGTTATAAAGTCACGGTCCAAATACTGAACAAGTACTGGCTACAGATGCCTTAGCTACTTTATCTGCTTCTATCCCCGACCAGACATTCTGTCAAGCTCAATTCTTCGGTAAGGTTCTGTCATTTATTGTCAGATCATTATCAATGGGACTGCTTTGCTACTACTCACGGCACTCGCCCTTCAAATACCAGTAAGCAACAAAGGAAACGTACCTGCTTTACTAATTGTGCCGTTCCTCCAATGACATCTTTCAGACGTTTTATTTCCACTCCGTAAGCATGTTTTTGATGCAGCATCAACTTGTGCCATTCTTCGTGAGATGTTGGTAGCGTCCTTAACAAAGAAAGTAGACAAGAGTGGTGATAGGATGATCAATACAAATCATTCGCTTTCCTAAGAGCTCATCACATCATCAAAGTCGTCATTGTAGCAACGACTCGAGATGGCGGGGGAGTACATTTAGGCCAAAATCTGGACAAAGGGGTTGTAGAAATCAGCTGGAAGTATTTCCTAAAAATCCAAAATTATAAGGATACTTTGGCCACCTATTCTGGTCTCGATATCAATTAGACAAGGAACCGGGCCTCATTTTACGCTTTGAAAAAACATTATTCCCGAGGTTCGACGGTACAAATTTTCTGTCTAAGATTTCTAGATGAGATGAAAAATCTACGATCTCATCTTGTTTGGGAGCTCGTTTTGTATTTGTTCCCCTTTTTCATTCAAAATACCTTGGAACTCTACCTTGGTCGAAGTTACAAAGTTCCTGAGTACCCCGGTGGTGTTTTCGGTCACGCAACGAATTGTTTAATGCTAAGGTGAGAGATATAAAACGTTAACCGTTTCTTCCCCCATGCATTATGTTGATGACAGCAATAGTCCCTAGTTTGACGGTACGAAACGAGACCCAACTTGTAATAATTGCATAGCATACTCTTCGCAAAACATGGATACATCGTTGACATGTAAGGCAATTCTTCCTGAAGGCCTTACAGAGGGATTTTCTGAAAAATTTACCAAAATTTAGGTCTTCAATGCTCACAATATCTGATTAACATCAGGTAGAGCGACGATAAAGAGCCAATTTTATCATTTTAACCTGATATTTGATTTGACATACATTTACTGTCTGAACTTTTTGGTGCTCATACTATTACCATTGCACCCCCCACCCCCCCCCCCCCCGCGCGCCGTACGGGTGCGGTGTTATTCCCAATTTTAACAAATTCCCAATTTCATCATTGCCAAATAAGATGCCTCCAAAGTTTTTGCAACAAGTACCCTCCACATTTGGCAAAAAGAATTGTACGCTGCAGCAGCAATTCAATAACATTGTCGATATCTGAAAGACCTTCCAGTTTCCAGCAGTTTTTAATGAAGCAGAAACACGTACATACTCTTTTTACGAAGATAGCTAAAAAGTCAAATTCAACTTCGAAATAAATGCCTTGCACTCTACATTTCCTGCCACTTGACACTTGATACATTTCACTACACTTGAGAAAGGATACTGTCCACTGTCTAGTCATCAGTCATTCCAATAGTGCTTACAAAAGTATCCCAAAGTTTCCCGTACTAGGTGCGCCATGCACATCTACCATCGCCGAGCGTTCTTATCTCTTCTACCTTAAACAATTTCAGCTATCACTGCCGCAGTACTCATCTTTGTAATATCATAGTGACTTCATGTCTTCTTCTGGCAAAGCGTACAAAGATTTTAAACTCTGCTAGGCATCACAGTTATCGACCTACCTCTGACTACATAGTTGCTCAGCACGTGCTATTGTTTCCAGTCGGTAAAGTCTGTAGAAGAGGTATGTGTTCATGGACAGGAGACACAATAACCTGTTTGTCAAAGAGAAACGGGAACTGCTTTACTATCATCTCAGTTACCTCCATAAAGAGGAAATACGACACTAAGCAAACTAGTATACGCCATAGGACGGAAGTCACTAAGATGCAAGCAGAAGAAATTCATGTGTTGTGTTGAGCATGTGCTGCAAATGAACATTAGCACAATAGAGGCGTAACAGAGATGGGGTAAACGAGGCGGATAAAATTGCTGGACGACGTCAGGGAAGCGCAAAATCGAGAGACTGTCAAGAGCTGATTGGAATGCCGGCGGATTCCCAGACTAATAACATTTAAATTCGCCAAAGGCTGTAACACTACGTTTAACTTGTGACAGTGAATGAGAACACCTGCTATCTACAACGACTGTTTACTAAAAATTCACACATTTCTAGTATTGAGCAAGGGATATTGAGGACTGGGGAGCAAAATTCCCGTTGACCTATTTCTTACGTAAAAAGGTAGTGCATTTTCTTCATACGTCACACAAGCTTTACACGACAGACTACCATTCTTTCTTGGCACATCAAATCTGCCTACATTAATATTGACATCGAAGGATCCATACGATCTCAACATGAGACGTAAATAACCCCACTCCATAACTTAATATTGCCACAACGCACATTATCATAGCGATACCACTGTTCCATCCATTCAGTTCGATGTTGACCTCAGTACAAGGTAAAACGTTGGAAAATTTCTCATTTAAGGCTTCTTTCTTTAATTACTTTACAAACTCCCATTGAAACGATATTAATGTGCAAGAAGCGATCATGTATACCAGAACTGTGCAATATGAATCATCCTAAGCACTTGTTTAAATGTTATTTGAAAATACCTGACCATGGCTTCCCTATCTGTTAATATTGGAAGGCCAGGATTGCAGTTATACTTGAGCATCTCTTGATGCGGTTTGTAATCAACATATTTACACCTTGTAGTTATAATTTCATTTGATTCCCGTGCCAATAAAGAAATATTCAGATGATATGCATATTTTAACAAGGTTTCAAAAAAAACAACACAACATTAGGACCTTCCCTTTTTTTCTTTTCGCAGAAATATTATCTTCTGTATTATCAGTCGGAAAAAGCATTGAGTTATCTAGTTGAAACATGGGGTCACTATTTCCTGCTTTTTTGTGTTCTTTTCCATAAACTTTGGTTTAAGGCATCTTGACAAAAAAATGCAGCCTCACAACCTACCAAACCTTATTTGTACATGAACGACTACAGAAACTTCAGTATTTCTGAAACCGAAAAGCGTTTCTATTTTACAGACAACACGGAGTTAAAACAAAGATCAAACTTACATTACGAGGAGCAGAGATGTGAGGGTGGGCATTCTTGACCCAATCCTGTGAAATGAATAAGAATTATAGTCAATGACAACAACGTGGATTAAAATTTCATATGAGCATAAAATTTTATATGTACTCCTAGCACACGGATACGACCGTTACGTTAGGCTTTTCAATCCTCCGATATAACGGAGAACCGGCACAAACATTGATAAATCTGTTATTACTCATGACATCCACGTCACAGTCGAAACGTTCCAAAAGCGAGCATCTCATGTTTAATTCTGGCTATTAGCGAATCAATAGACACCGCACTTTCTTAAAACACGTTGGATAGCTCCAAGAGATTTCTCTCAAGTTTCATATGTCTGCAAACAGGTCTTAATGTCTAACTGAAGTGCACATGACGACGATGGCAGCAGAACAATCCGTCACCATTAATAACTTTCAGTGATGTATTTTGCAACTACAAGAAATATACAGTAATACATTAAAATGCTCTAGAGCAGGGCAGAATCGGAAAGATTCGAAGACTTGAATGACGCAACATTTTCAGGCATCCCCCTGACAATACTTAATTGTCACAAAAATTGTTACAGTGCCTGAGCACCTGGCTAACATACTTTCGTTCCAGGAATTTTTCTCAAAACTTACTTTTTACCGAGATGTGATATTGATATCAGTGAGTGATAGCAAACTGACCCACTTTGAATCATCTGTCAGATACAAGATAAAATTTCAAGCTAGAATAACACTTAGCAACTGACATTTGATCTCCATGATGACCATCCCATAATAATCAAATAGCAAAGAAACAGTACCTCTGAATGTTGTCAATTGAGCACTTGAGAGTAACTGATATTCAAAAAAATGAATTTTCGAAATGTATCGCACAACACCTATTAGGCAGCGAGACTAACGAGACTTTAGGTCGTATCGCACATTGGAAGGATCAAAGCCTGTAGCAGAGACTCGTGACCTTGCTGTAATAAGAAGTTACAATGACAACGGAAGTTGCTCCATTGCTATTCGATCAAGGGTAACTTCATGACGTTGCTTAACTTCAGATAGTATTTTTCAGACTTGGTAAGGACTAATCATCGCTCAAATCGACAATTCAACAAATCATTCATAGAATGTAGAGTGCCTGTTGAATTATGATCACATCAACGAAGCAATTGCGATCTTGATTCCACAAAGTATTAAGGACAGTGAACGTGAAGAATTGTACAGTGTTCTCTTTGGACATCGCATGCAAATTAAACATCACTAGCTTTGCATGCAAAGAAAACGAGAAGATTAAAACAATGCAGCATCGTCCATGAAAATAGCAACTGAACGTACCTTGACAGCGGGCCTCTTATTCCACGTACACGCATTGCACAAAAATACGTCAGTAAAGGACATAAGATCATACTTTACAGCTGGAGGTCTTATGTACCTGTAATAAAGCTTACAACATAGTAACCTGAGTGGACGCAGGTTCCTCACATGACAACCTAATCTAGGAATGGTGACAGCCATTACAAGGGACTGAATGTGACGGGCGTCAGGTAAACATCTTGACAACACTGTGATAGCGCTTACACATAACGCATAAATAGCCAAAGGAAGAGAGAGTCCTCTGCTTACTTACCACGATGAATTATGCGACGGCTGCAGTACTTGTTCTCTGGGAGGAGGAGGGCTCGTACCTACAACCGAAAACAAGATGGACGTAAATCGTGGTCGAGGATGAAGTACAGCAAATGTTCTTATCCGCCTGACGCGTTGGAACCAACCATACGGCGACTCTAACAAATGATATTAACTTTAGGGTAGACAGCGACTTATCGGCTTACCGCCAATTAGTGCCTCACCTAAAACGGTAGTCAGTTGCGACTTTTCCTTTCCAATTATTTTACTATAAATGGTCCGTCATTTCCCCTCGTTTTGTGAATTAGAAAATATACTGGAAAGGAGCGTATTAGACAATACACAAACATGTGAACTGTAAATAATTCCAAATTGACCAACATGTTTACCATCCCTTCTTGCTTTATGTGGCGGTATTATTATCACCCTTGTTTCAAACATACTGCTAAGTGTCACACTCTACCCTTGGAGACGTATGATTGAATAAATTAAACATCATCATCCATAAAATCTTTTGTCTCGTTTTGCTGATAAGTTTGCTCATTCAAAAGAATCAGAGAATTATAGTTACTGATTTACGAAAATAAAATTCGGGCAATCAGTAAACGTTGGCAGCCATCTTATTCTTATTCTATAAATGGAGTAGCCAGGAATGACCTTACAGTGTATAAGACAGAGAAGTGAAATAATTGTGGGCACCTTTTACAGTAAGTTGATATGGTTGTATAGTAGTTTTGTGAAAGTATTGGTAACTATGTTGTAGTCGTGCAAAAGTAAAGATAACTATATCGTAGTTTCTTTGACTAAAAATTTGTTGTAAAAAACAATGGAGAATATCTACATAAAATGAATAAAACTAATCTAATAGAACGTTTTCGCTTTCCTAAATGTAAAGGTACTTCACGTAGCTACGACACAGCACAGTAAGAGGTCACTCAGTTAAGTCCTGCGCGTAGACAGCTTCGCAAGTACCTGGAAACGAAAACTAAAATAAAATTGACAACTTAAAATGTTCCTACGACAACACGAGAACCACTTTGATTAATTCCCATTAAGAACATTTACTTGTAAACTTCCATATCTCCCTAATCTTTTTGATACCCAACCTTAACGAGAGGATCAGAAATGCTTATCGATTGCGAAATAAAATTTACTTCACTCAGGTGGAAACTGTTGAAAAGTTTTGAGAAGAAAATATTGAAAGTTATAATGAAAAGTCATAAAACATGAGAGCATTTACTATTTAACAGAGAATGTAAAATAATGGGGCTCAGGAAACAGTGCTGACAGGCTGGAAATGTCTTCTAATAAATAATGAGACCCACAAACTGAAAATAACGACTGTGCAGTGTGTGTGTACTTTGTAAGTATCCATTCTCCATTTCCTTTCAGTCACTATTTCTAGGGTACTTCTTAGGCCTCCTAAAATGCAGATTCTGCATTAAGTAATTATTGACAGCTCACAGGCTCTCAGATGAGAAATGAATTATTAAGAAGAAACACTGAGACCCGCAGCAACAACCTGCCATGTAATATGGCTGTGAAAGATAGGAGGGTGCGATTAATTGAAACCGTAAAGTCACTGCTATATGGAAAAGGGCCCTTGAACGACAGAAATGACGAAGAAGACGAAAATGACGATGATGATATTCACAATTTTCCACACTTTATAATTGATGTGTTGAACAAAATCACAATCAATAAAAAACACATAGAGTTAGCTAACTTACTTGATTCTTTAGTTCGTAATTGTGGGGGGATCTTTTCTCCTATTGTCCTGGTTTCCAGTAACGGCTCTTTTGGTGGTATTGTTGGAGATTTACCTGGAGGCACGGTCGGCAGCAAATCTGACTCCTGACGTAAACAGGTGCCTAAGAATAGTCGTTGAAAATGAGCAATTAAATGGAGTAAAATTGGGAGGAGACAATTCAATGCGAAGGTAATACATACATACATACATACATACATACATACATACATATATACATACATATATACATACATACATACATACATATTGATAGATACACTAATACATAGAAATGGCACCGATGAAGCTGACAACGAAACGCAAAAACTGATTGACTTAACTATCCCTGCTTCTAAGAAACTTCATGGCCACACATCTTCCAAATCTGCTACTTTAGAGCATCCGCTTTTAAAACTTTGTGAACAAGCAGTTTGGGAAATGTTCGATTTATTTTATGCTCCTTTTCATACTTCAGCCGCCGAGGTCTAGTGCAAAAGTTCCTTGCCTTCAGTTCAAGAGAGTCAGGGTTCAAATTCCGGGAGGGCCATTAGTAAAGCAAAGAATGGAATCCAGTTGTAACGTGCTCTATGCTCCAGTAACAAGTCCCGTGTATATGGGCACCGACCTAGCCCTTGTAAAGGGGAGTGCAAGGTGTAAAAGCAGCAGCATCATCATCATCATCATCATCATCAATCTATTTGCATTATAACTCTGTTTTAACAGAAATCTCGTATATTTTTTGTGGTAAGTGGTTTACCCCGCGAGTAAAGGTACCCAGTCTTATGTATTCCTATTAAGTTTAAGCTTTCTATCCCTTTTTAATCGGTAAACATTCAATGCCATCGACCCTGCCATGCCCAGAAAGCTACCACCAAGGTTCCAGGGGACGTATGCACGCGAACAGGACGTGCCTAGCGAAGTTTGGAAAGATGTTTCTATGCGAAAATGTAGAGAGCGTATTTTCCATATTCCATTTCCGCAAAATATTATTTACTTAAAAATGTTACATAATGCAAAATCATGTTTCTCAGTCATCCCCCTCCTTCCCCCTGCCCCACAATGTTTAAATACGGTTGTAATGCTGGCGAATAATGTAAATGAAAAATGATGAATAAACCACTATTTCCTATCAGATCTGGCGCCATCTAGGTAAAGGTACTTCTAGAAACTCTACTCGGCACTAAAGCTGTTGATACGTTGACTTCGGAATGACTATTTAAAGTACAATTTAAATCACTTACCATAATATGCTTTAAATTTCATTTAATTTAGTTAAAGTACACTTAAAGGCGGTAATGTCAAAACTAAACTTACCCAGAAGGTTAAAGTAATCGACAAGAGCTTCATCTGCGTTCCGTAATATCATATCTAGAAGACAAATCACACAGGAAAATTACGAGATATTGGACAACTAGCAAAGGAACCTGCAATAACCTTATAAGTGGCGGTATCTTACACAAGCGTTTCCCAACCTCGTCAAGTGTTTCAAATCCTCACCATACCAATATTCAAGTATCACCACCCGCTGGATCTGTGTGGAGTCAGCATAAATTCAATATGGCTCTAAACTTAAAACGCAACTTTACCTACTTATCAGCACAGAAACTGAGACTGTAACGGTCTTGTGTGCTTGTTTCTACTTTTTTATTCTTGAATCTTAACAAACTTATCCTTTTCATACAAATGGCAGCCTAGTTGTGTTTTGGTTATCTTTCGTATCAAATTTGTTATCTGTATGCCTGTTTCACAATAGAATCGTTCTTTGTACCAATTCATGATGAAAGTTAGGCAAGTATAGAGAATACTCCTTTGAGCTTTACATTAAGTCTGTTATTAAACAATTTTTACCAAAAGTGCCCATCATCTTCATCTCTCGGTTTCGCTTCGTCTCTTGGCTCAGGGAAAGATCGCGCATAGAATCCGTTCATATTCGGTGATAAGGAAAGTCTCATGTGTAAGGGGCAGCCCTATTGTGCGATCGAGCGTATCAAATGCATTCATTTGCTACTTTGCTTTATAAATTAATTGACGTGCCTTGTGTATATCCCTAATACTGTTCATTTATTAGCTAGCGTAAGTAGTTCTACCATCTAATATTGAAACTTTCAATAGCGGGCTTGATACTTATAATGGGGCCTTTAAGAAGATGACTACCTATAAAATACTACAACATTTCTTTTTTCTAATGAAACATTTTCTCTGACTGCTTGAAAAAAGCACATACCAGCCAGCCGTGCTTTCCTTTTTCTGTCGACGGTTATCCCATAATAAAAATGCATCCTTACCGCATAGTTATATTACCGACGACTCGCGTTGTAGTAAATAACATACTTGCATAAGCGAGACATTCACTATACAATTTCGCGTCATTTATGGACAGACATACTTACTTTTCATAAAGCCCACGACTGTTTTGGTTTGAACTACTTGAGCGTGAACCCTATGCGAAGGAAATGCAGAGTACATACATATCCGAGCAGTCAACATAATAATATGAGTATCAGTGTAGGATACTTGTATTCGATAAACATACATTAATGCACAGGTGTCAATGAGCAATCTTTGAATAACCTGGGCAAGTGCATTTTAAAGCACAGCATGAAAGAGATGGATCAGCATTTATTTTATACATGTGTAGCATGCACCTGTAATGTTATCCGTATTAGGTAGTGAGAAAGCTTTAAATCACGAGTCCGTGAAAAGTTGGTTTGCAGCTTAGCGCTTAAAATGGCGATCGTTAACTAACTGAGTCGCATCGACGAGAAATTTAAAAAGCCCCCAGCAAATTATTTGGACTAAACGATTCAAGAGTTGAGGGGTTTAAATTAATGTAATGTAACAGGGCCGGCGAAACTGTGGGGCCAGAGGCCATGACTCTCCCTCTCTCACACTTTTCTGCTAAGTTTGATCTGAAACATTGTGCATGTAAAATAGTTATATTGATACATCCATTTATCCCTCCGACCTCTAAAACCATTTCGCCGGCCCTGTGACAGACAGCAAACCAATAATGGATGAATGTGATTCGGTGACCTGGGTGGAGGTTACAAATATCTTGAGTGACACTACTGTCACGCATCTGTGTTCATACCGACCTCACCCTTGCACCTTAGTTCATGTTTAAATCTACGACTCGAGATGATTTGCTGTTACCAGTGCCTGATAAACACCTTCAGAACGAACGTCCCTAAAATTGCACGAAGTAGCGAAACCAATTTTTTATTGAAAAATGTTTTTCGTCTGACAAAATCATCAGAATGGAACACGGAAAGGAAGGAAGGAAATTAGTGCCCAACTATGACTTCAAAGTAGTCAATAAGAGCTCTAAATGCCAGATTGGTGTTGTTTAGACCAATCAGTGCCCGTGGGACTAAACAATTAACCGAAAAGTCCCAAATAAAAACACAAATTTTTTCTGTCTAGAAAGCATTGGTTTCTTGCTTTTACGTGGACCGATTCCAGAATGGCCTAGCTTTACTTATTATACGGAGGCGGTTTTTAGGATAAGACTCCGCTTTATAACGCACCTATGCCTTTTCACGATACTAATATTAGGAAATGAATAGGCCCTATCGTCTACTCACTTAACCCCCTATAGTCCATGGTCACACACCATAGTACTTGATACAACTTCACGTCGTCTCCATGTATATGAAGTTCAATTATGCGGAGAATATTTAAATCTTGTTCCTTTGAATACTGGGACTGGTGCTCGCCAGTAGTGGCACTTGATAAGATAAAGTCAGGAAAGGGCAGCAGGATACGATCTGGGTTAGCCTCGGACGAATTCCGGAGTATTACCGTAATCCAAAAGAAGAAGGATACTCACCTCATTCTCGAGCGGTTCCCAAATAACCTTGTCAAGCAGTAACGATTATGAACGTAGAAGCTTTCGGAGTAAGGAATACCTTGATTCTTGACCTGCAAGTGAGTAAAGTACGTCCAACGAAAGTGACATTTCAGGTAATTATCAGGTAATAAATAAGTTACAAGTAAAGTTGGTCCCACGGTGTAATAGCGGGCGAAATGTATCCCCACAGCCTTGGGCTAAGTACAATTAGCTACAAAGTAGAGGGCGGGTTCCATTTTAATGCACAAGTTTATCGTTTATAGTCGGACTTTAATGCAACATGAATAGTAAGGTCATAATTTGGTACTTGCCATCCTTAATTTGGAATACTATTATTATCATAAATGACATATTATTTAAGTTAAAAAGGCACGACTTTCAAAACTGGTAATTGAGTTACACGTGGGGTCTTCAAATTAGACTGACTTACTAAAAACGCACAGGGTCACAGTATTCCCTTTATTCTCAAACTGCATACTTTACAGCACAATTCGGCTTACCTCTGTGTCGATAATATAACATGATCCCGGTTTATTATCTTTGCTAAATATCTACAAGAAACGTAAAAATGCACATTACGTTCGGAATAAGCTCCTGCCCCCAAAAGGTGAAGGACATCCTGGGGGTAAGACGGAAATCATAAAAGATAAGAAGGCACCTGATAAGTTCAGATAAATTGCATAACAATTGACTGACTTGGGCGTCAGTATCCTCCTTTAATATCTATCACCGCCAACTGCCTGTTTAACACATTTTGGAATTTACACCTCATTATAACTTAGTAATAAAAATGCCACAGAGAAAAATAGACTGATATAATTAAAGTCGGATATTGGTAGCAAATACTTTGGAAAGCAAGGAAATGGAGTTTGTGGTGTCACAACTGAATATTTCCAAGTAGGCCTACTTCGGAAACTTTCATAACGACCTTGGACTATTAAGAGTTTGCTTCATTAATAAATCCGTAAATTTCTAAATCCTGAGTTGATTGTGAGTTTAATACATGGGCAAATAGGGGGCGCTTCCTGCATCCTCAACATATCAAGACCTATTTAAGTCATAGTCGATAACATTTGATGCCCTGTTGAGTAGAGAAACGATTACACTGGACGATTAATGAACTTTGTTGTGTATAGTACGATCATTTGAATACTTCATTCAATTTCTGATGTCCATGCAACACAGCCACAACTTCCCTAGGTTAACCACTTCAGTTGATGGCTCACAAGGCCACGCAGAACCAGGCTACCTAGACATACTCGTAGCTTGCTTCAAAACTTTCTATAACAAACGCGCTGCTACAAGCCAAACTTAAAAACGCACGCTATGTTCATCATGCTACCATCTTCCTACCATTATTCAACTTGTCAAAATAACTTGTTTCGATTTCAAAACGATAGCGCCTGCAGGCTACAGTCAAGGAAGCAACAAAGTCCCAGCGTTGACATTTTTGCGCAGTGGGTTTTTATATCAAGATATTTGGATTCACGTAGCGAGCTACCAATCATGCAAGACACGTAAAGCTACTCAAGGGAACTCTTCGATTGCTTTGAAGAGTAACCGTCCTCCTACATAACTTCAAAAATCTGAATTGCGTAAAACTTACCTGCTTCATGGTTGTCGGGGAGTTTTTGGGTCCAATACTATAATTCAGGGAGAGTATGTAAGTGATAATTCTTGACGTTCCACCTCCTTCCATTCTTTCAAAGTTCCCATACGCGAAATCTAACAGTTATGGGGAAGTTAAAGTGATATCATTACAGACACGGTGAAATCAGGTACGTGGCTCTAGGGTGAAATCAGGTACGTGGCTCTAGGGTGAAATCAGGTACGTGGCTCTAGGGTGAAATCAGGTACGTGGCTCTAGGG
>JAAAKL020002366.1:0-26388 GCA_010016065.2 Carybdea cf. marsupialis auct. non (Linnaeus, 1758) | reverse complement strand
TCCCCCCACCCCCATCTACAAAAAAATACAAAAGGAAATTTCGATAAACGTACTTCTCTCCTTGAGGTTGTTGTGGGCCATTGAGTTCGCTTAAAGAAAAAAAAGGGGACAGGATTTACAGAAGAGCTCGAGCTAAGAAGAAGTAAAACTATGACTCTGCCTAACCTTGTTTAAGGCTTGGAAGTAAAGACTAAATCATTATATGGTAACTTTAAGAAATCACAGATATCAATAAAACGGATCTTGTGACTAAACAAGAAAAATTGAATGTGCAAACGGCGTTTGCGTGCTCTGGGGCTCTGATATCTGGAGGGTCAATTTGACAGAGTCTGAGAACTTAGTTACCATATTCAATTGTGGAGTTATCAGGATGGATTTTTTGACCCCTCAGTTTCTTCTAAACTTGCACTGTGGTCAGCTTACAAATCAATAGAAAACAGTTAAGGATTATCATAATTTGCTTTCAAAATTTTATTCAAACCTCCAAGACATCTTTCCCGCATTTAAAGCCATGGTTCTAATGCAAATATCTACAATGTGTCTCTGTAGTGTGCCTACATATCTCACGAGACAGCTATGTAAAAGAAGCAATAATGACTGTAAATCCGTACATCAATATTAAGAGTAAACTGTAGGATGCAACAAATCTTTGAGCTGACGCTTGTTACTTACAGAGGTGGCGGCGCTGATTCGACGTGATTCTACAGAGGGGAGAATATTGGAGAGTGTTGCAAATGTGACTTCAAACATCACCTTTATGAAACTCAAACTAAACATCACAAACGTTGATAAAACAAAAATTAGTGGTGCATGGCAGCTGTTTATGAATATATTCGTCGCCAATATATTTTCACATTCGATTATTAAGGAGATCATGAGACTATTCTATTCCAGATACTTCAGTATATCTCTACTATTATTTATTGATGCTCAGGATTGAGCTGATGTCCCGGTTTATAGCCCTGACAGCGGAACAAAAAAACCAGTGATCTTAGGTATCACAGTGTTAATTTCCCTCGCTTTCCATACTATAATATCATCATTATTATTATCATTAAGATTGTGGCTATTTTACGGGATACTTTGTAGGAGAAACAATGAGTGGCCTAACATAGCAAATTTGGACAATTATTCATATATCATTATCATCACCATCATCATCATCATCATCATCATCAATATTATTAGTTACATTAGTTACTTTATAACATTTCTCTCACAATTTACCACCTATTTATGACTGCTGTCAGTAACTCTAAGACTACCAGGTTAGGATAAGAACCAAACCAAAGCAAAGATGACATAACAAACAGCACCATATAACATAACATAAAAGTGGAGCCAACATAACCTAACTTTACGTAACGAAACAAGATGGACTACCGAAAAACATCATAAAATAACACAACGTGAAGAAGTGAAATAAAGTAGATAATTATTTTACAACTGCTTTTATGATTTTAGTAACAAAACATCAATCATAGTGAGGATGTCCGAAATAACTACTGGTTGCCGGTTGCTAGAACGAGGTCAAAACCAGTGGTGGGCATTTAGGGGAGGTCGTCTTCAATAACTTGCTCTTTTAAGTAAGAAAATAATTAACCATATGTCTGCCTGTTGTACACTATTGTAAGACAATTTCACAATTTTTCCTCAGCTAAATTAAAGTCAGAGGTTACCTTCCCGCACCCCCCGTAATCCACCTAATTCCCGCTACTGACGAAAACGGTACTAGTTGACATGACATTATAGCATAATGGGGTAACTACATGCAGAATTAATGTCTAGAAACGTATTAAATCAACACAAAGCAACATTATACATGCCACAAACAAGGGACATTAAAAAAATCATACCCCTTCGTTAACGTTCTCAAAATAGAAGACAACAAAACAGGGCGATCATAAACGTTTGCACGACAGCACAGAAGTTTTTAATCAGAGCTTTCAATAGCAGACGCAAAAAACATACCTCTACCGATGGAGCTACAAAATCTTCCACTACTGGAGGAGGAGAATTTACCTCCACTAAAAGCAGAAAGAAATCAAACATGATATACGTATATTGACAGGTATATTTCTACCGAACAAATAATGAAATAGGATAATCAGTTACTTAAAAGTTTGCATGTTAAAAAAAAGAATCCTCTAGCAACGCACTACGAAATTAATATTTTGTAAAAGTGAACTAAAGGTGTGCAAGGATTGTTATTCAGACCAACACTACTACGCTTGAAAGTAATCCCCATTTCAAGGTAAGGGGCTAAATTTCAATTTGATTGGGCCATAATAGGGACCATAGTGCTAATCTGAACCGCGTTTCTGCTGGAAGCTGATCATTGTGACATCACCTTCCTGTAATGAATGTTCACATTGTGTAGGTTAACGTCATTGTGTAGTCATGGTATCACGGAGTGTATTGTCCGATGAACGTTGGATGTCTAAAGTTGTGCTTCTGGGAGAGCAAGACTGTGCAGTGTAGTGATCAGCACGCTGGACTGCAGTATGGAAGGACGTGGATAGAAACCCGGCACAGGCATCAGTTTTTCAACAGTTTCTACATTTTCTCTTACATACTTGGTTCAAGTTATGGCAGATAAAAGTTCCTTGTCCCAACGAGAACTGAGTTTCCATTTCTAAGTTAAAGGAGAATCCCCATTTTTAGGTTGGGACTAGAACTAGAATTTTTACTTCTATGTAAGCTGCAAAGTTTCGATTATCATAGTATGAGGCTATTAATCGTTTTCATGTTACGAGCTCAAAATTACGCGACGGCTATTTAGTGGATTCCAACGTTTAATCAAAACAACACAACAACGTTTCGCGCTACGTGAATCTCGGAGTTAAATGTAACCGTTCTATTACATTTGACCAGTGTAACGGAATAACATAACGAGTTTCTGTCAAACATAATCTTCCAGAGTCATACTAAACTGGCTTCTTCCACGAGGTCTTTTGATAAATAAAAAACACTAATAATCCCTCTTAAAACGAGACAAACAGCACCCAATCCTACCTAAAAAACTCTGTGTATAATCCAAACAAACAAGGAGAAAGTACTTTTAATACGGATAAACTGGGTCGTTCAAGTTTAGAAAATCATCGTAGATTAACTCATTTCTGCTAAGTGTATAAAATTGTGCTTGGGGTGATTCTAGAACCAAACATCTACACCAACGTATCCTTGATAAAAAAGTTCTTAATTGTAACTACCTTAATACCACTAACAACGATAATCCATTCCTGGGTTAGATAGTCATTCGTACATAGTCCTGTTAACTAGTGTCCTCAACCGGTTTTTTCTAATGCGTTGACTCTTATAGCACTTGCTGTACCACGTTCTGGTCTACTTCTGACTTAGATTGTACAACTTTCGGCATTTGATAACAGAGATCATTTGACAATTTTAACGCCTCTAGAATTTCACAGTGCATGCAGTGCCGAGGTGTGGCTGTCAACGTCTTCCAGTAAAACGGAAAGAGTGGGGTCAGCAGGATACGAAGGGTAACGGGCCCAAGGCTGCCCATAAGAGCGTAAAACGAAAAAGAAATAATCGAGAATTTGCATTACCGGGGCCCTAGCTGTAATCCTTATAACTTTAGAGCAACCTCTGGCCTCTTACTAGATTTCTGTCGCGCATACGAGACTGTTAAAGCAGAAAATACTTGCCTTCGTCACGACGATATAAATTTAAGCACTTCCAACAACTAAATAACGCAAAAAACAATCTTACCTTTTCCTAAAACCTTGGGTTCCCTTACAACCTGCAAAAGATGATAAATGTTTCAGACGTGACGCTAACTTGTTATGCTCTACTTTCCAAGTCACGTCTCAAACACCCACCTCCTCCCTCCGCCTGCATCCCGTTTAACTACGTTGTCATCGTCCGCGTTAATAAATGTTTACTAAAAGCATTTTAATAAATCTCCACTTTAAAGAAATTGACGCTCTCAAATCCTGAAATTGATTCGAAGCTGACCTAGATCACTGGTGTAATATTCGAAGGTGAATTGGGATAAATTCTCACTGAGCTTAACTAAGTTTATGCCATTCTCCTCTTCTAGCCCGCTTATTTCAGCAAAAATGATGAAAGGGAGAGGAGAATTCTTACGTTGATGGCACTCAATAGTCTTTAATTCCAGCCATACTTACTAGCTTGAATGAAATTTCATATATCAGCATATATCATAAGAGGCAATCGAGTATTACAATCCACAACCTATTGTAGCACTTGGGTCAAATTGATTTACCTATCATGGACTCATTGCATACTCAACTTATGAAAATCATTTTCTCGTCACATCACCTTGTCTGGTTAACGTTTGCGTATACTGTATACAGAAGATTTGGCACCGTTGCCAAAATAAGCACCCCTTTCAAAGATACAGCGCATTGTCACCAAAAATATGTAAAAAGCAGGGCCCTCAAATAAGCACCTTGGTGCTAATTCAAGTACTTTTACATGAGTAATCATACCACGGCATGCAGAAGATATTATCGATATTATCATTACATGTTGTTTCACCAATACCCTTGGTTTACACGGTAATCCCAGAAATATCAAGTGATACATATTTCGTTCTATGATGTTTCTTCTCCGTCGTGAGCTGTCCTCCGCTTGCAAAATATGCCAACAGCATTGGAGAGTGCAGCAACTATTACATGGGCGACCTTTAAAGGTTGTTAAACCCTAACGCAATGTTAAAGATGCGATAATTAAATTGATCAGTTGTCCCTTAGCACCAATTTTTAAGTATGAACCTGTCTCCTATAAGTACTGCACCTACTGTAACTTGCGCTATATGGATCACCCCATGAAAGGGTTTTGGAATGAAATTCGTCAAAGGTAGCACATAGGCACCGTGCCTTCATCGACAACAATATAAATCTCGTAACATTCCAAACTCTCATTCTATTTTAGAATCTGTTTGCTTCGACTGAATAGTTCCTACCTCGATATATGACGACGGGAAAATTCCAATTTTGTCTCCTATTTCACCTTCGTACCAATTGGCATCAATTTTTCGTAGTAATGTGATAGTATCTCCCTAAAATGAGACAAATTTTATAAGACCGATTATGGCTTTATCTTTGATACGATTTTACATCATCACAGGTATCGACCTGGAAATCGTCTGATAACCCTGTCCTTAACATAAGTTTCCGCCAATTCGTCACTGCACTACTCCACCTTGACACAATAACACGGTCATCACGCCTGGACGCCCGAAATTTTACAGAATAACCCACAACCCAGGGATTCAGATACTGAAATCGGTGAATACTACACTATACATCATACAATCTCCCACTTGCGCCTCATGTACTACAGTTGCCAAACAATTTATTCCATAAACACTTTACGTGCTCACTCCTACCTAATACAAGAATATCTCAAAGTAGTGCTGCAAACGTCACGCTGTCATAGGAGAGAGAGAAAAAAACCATCATAAAACAAAGATGGAACATCAAAAATAGCTTCTTTTGATTGGGGAGGACGAAAGAAGAGTGGCAGTAGCCGCAACGCCAAAAAATGAAGTCATATCCATTTGCATGTAGTAATTACCTTTTTAAACGACAGCTCTTTTGGAGATTCTGCCTTAAAGCTATACTTGGCTTTGGCAACACCTTCCTCTACCTGTAAAGCTGGTGGGGCTGATGCCTGTAAGATCTGGAAATAAAGAAATGGAATTAACGAATATCATTAGACATCACGCGGTCAATATATAAGTCTGAAAGATGACTGGAATATACATCGAAGAGGAAATTCAAGCAACTTGCTGAAAATATTCTGAGTCCATACATCGGTTAGGGTTAATTCCCCTGTCACATAGTTTGCTTAAATTATACTCGCACGAGGTTGTCAAGTCTTGTAAAGACTCTCTATACTGATTGCTCAAATATAATTACCGATTCATTCAATACGGAAACCATCGTCATTCCTTACATGATTCTCTGCTACTAAGCTCTCGTCAATCTAACATACAGCTGGCTTCTTAACGTACAGAGACATTACAGACGGGATAACATTAGCGTAAACACAAATCATAGTCAAATATAATAAACAACTAACACATCATATCGCTCTTGAGATGACAGGGTTGCGTGTTATACGTCAACACATAAGGAACCCTACTAGTGCAACTTTACACACGCGCATTTACCAAATAACACACCGTATGGTAGTTAAAGAATGCTTGCGGACTGTATAGTACAATGAATGCAACAAACAATAAACACTTATGATTCTGCTTTACTGATGTACACAGAAAATCTACACATAATGTGACTCCACATTTGGCGATCTATCTTATTTCGTCTTAACGCTTCACTGTGCTAAGTACCGCCTATATATCAAAAGCGTTTCTACGCCCATTTACGCACTTGGCCCTAACTAGGTACTGAACCGCTTTTACGAGTGGCCCAAAATGGGCTTACTTAACCAGAACGAGTCGGACTAGTCTTCTTGTTACACTTCTAAACAAAAGCACTTGGGTGAAGCTACGACACCATACAGAACAACTGCCATCACTGCCCTCGTTACCTGACTCCTGAGAGTTTGAGATGCCATCTTATGGGTCCCTTTGTGGATCTAAACCCACCCTGCAAGATCAAGGTAAGGTAGAACGTTATCAAACCAACTATAAAAATGTGTCAAACAATAATCAAGACTGACGTTGGCCTACATACCTCGACATAAGATACTGGGAAAATACCAATAGTGCCTCCATGCTCTCCCTCATACCAGTTGTCATCGATTTGGCGCAGAAGTTTAATGATCTCTCCCTTTTTAAAAGCAAGTTCCCTGCAATTCCAACAAAATATAAGAGCACAATTATTACAAAGGAATATTGATGCAGTAAACAAAAAGTAGTCTTCTACCACAATGAAGAAAGCTGTAAAGTATAATACACTGTTTCCTTAACAATTTACCGTGCGCATCTTAATGGAAATTCTACTTGGAACGGCTGATATTTAAAAGAAGGCTGGTTAAAAATCTGGAATTAAAATAATAGTTTAACATACCAAAAGCATAAGCCTGGACATATTTCTTTTGGTTTTTGTTGTTGTTGGGTTGGGTTTTTGTTGGGTTTGTTGGGTTTTTAGGGGGTGGGGGTGGGGGTGGGCAGGTTAATGCTGGAAGAAAGTTTGTGTTTGTGTGTTATTTATTAACTACGGGCCTTAAGTCCTCATCCTCAAATTACGAAACTGTTTAATATGAGGTGGATTTCGTCGAAAAAAATTTAACTTTAAACGCTCTCTTCTCGAAACCCCCCTTAATAAGCACTCTCGGATATACTTAGGTTTATTTCTCACTCCATGTGGAAGTGAAACTAGTTAAAAAGCTATTTAATTCTTTATCAAAGCGCCCAATTTGCAAATGATACGAAGTGAAGTCACTGTATCTACTGTAGCATGTTATGATACTTTCAGTTGCTTTTATGTCAACATTTATAAAACTAATTCAGGAGACCTTGACTGCTGGATGACCAACTAATACAAAGTCTACGTAAAAATGGAAAGAGCAGCTACGTGGTGTGGCCAAAGCCCTTCTTTGAAACATAGCTGAGGAAGTAAAGAATTTGCACTAGTGTCCTTAGATGAGGCACGAGGTCACACCCCTGTTGCAGTCGTCGACTCTGTTCATCAACATAAAGACTGAGTTTGAAGACTACTTTACTATGATCCCTAGCTCATAAGACGAGTAAATCGTTGTTTCAGATTTAATAAATATTGATACTTCGAAGTTTCCAACCATTGTTCTTTCATTTCGGATCAAGGCACCATTCTTAATCACTACAATAAAAACCACCAAGTAACATGTAACTGAACTAATGAAAACTAGTGTTCACTTGATCTTTCTGCTTATCCTCCGGTTCACAATGGTGAATATTGTGGCTTTAAAGTCTTATTGACCCCCCCTCCCCAGGCAACTCTTACTTCTTCCGTTTTGGCTGGCAGGGATATGTTAATATGGAGAGGGTGCATTGAGCAGTTACTGCGGGGTAATCATGGTGAAACCCCTATAGATCGATTTCTAGTCGTTTTCATCTTAAGTCAACCTCTTTTATATCAACTATTCTATTTATGCCCTAACCTTCTCTCTAGGTACACGTTTCCCATTTTCATCGGCTGTCCCCAAACTTTTAGGCATTCATGAAAAGGAAATTGCGTAAATAACCTCCCTTTCTAAGAAAAACCCCACATGTATTACATATGCTATAACACTACCCTATTTGTCTTGACATCCTTCCTGGGTACGTAACACATTTTTGTCGCACACTCGCCATGATGACCTGTAATAGCTGCAGTGGCAAACACTGCACATTGCTCTCTCTACTATTTATTTACTATAAATTTGAGTACATCATACCAAACTAACAAGGCAAACAATAAGTATCAACTTACGAACTTGATTGCGGATGAAATGAATATAGTGCTTTTGCATGCTGTACTGTTACGTCACCATTCACTGTTTTCTGTTGCGCAGCTTCTGCTTGTCGTTGTAATTCTTCGCGTTGAATTCTTTCCAGCTCTTGCCTTGCTCGTTCTTGTTCTTGTTTGCGCTCTTCCTCTGCTCTTTGTTGCTCTATTCTATGCCGTTCTTGTTCTTTACGATACCTTTCCTCTTCTGCCCGCCGTCGGTCTTCGGCTCGTTGCCGTTCCATTTCCTGGTGCTTTCTCTCTGCTTCCAGCCGCCGCTGTCTATCCTCTGCAAGCCTCTGTTGCCTCTCCTCGTCCTGTCTTCGCAGACGCTCACGCTCAGCTTCATAACTGAGTTTTCTCTGCTTTTCATCGCGCATGCGCCTTTCCCGCTCTTCTTCAATTAGTCGCTTTTCCCTCTCCCTTTCTTCCTGTAGCCGTCCCTCGGCTTCAGCTTTTCTCCGCAGCTCCAAATAGTCGGGCGGATTGTTGTACTCAAATCGCTGTTTTTTCTCTTCATCTGAAACTAGCTGCTTCTCAATCTTTTGATATGTTTTCCCCTGCAAGAAAACAATAGCATAAACGTGAACCATGTATAGCTGCATACATGAAAAATTCACACGTAAACCGTTCCCTAAATTCCTCGAACATGAGTGACATTTCAAAAGAAGGCCTTAAACTACAGTATACATTGTTTACATCTCCGATTAAAGAAATCATCATCAACGCAATCCTTAACCTCCAATCCTTAACAACTTACAAGAATTCAATTGTTTTTGTAATACCCTGGATTAAGGGAAGAATAAACAAAGACCGTAAAGCACTAATCACGCGATCAAGGTGAATCGACATCATGAGACCTCTATAGGATTCAGTGAAACTGACGTCAACGTGTGCAGTAATGCAATGAACTTTCGATTTTTCTGAATCCTATTTAATTAGTTGAACATTAAAACTCACGATAGGGTACCACAGTATTTACACTTGGTACCAATCTCCAGATATGATCATATGTTTAAGGTTTCCCAAGGTGGACTCGTTCGGGGCTGTCGTCATTCTGTCCTTCTGCAACATTTACACAACCACAGCGTACAATCTGTTTTACCTCAGTATTTAATGTCGCAGAAAAAGTAAACTCCTTCTTGGCAAGCGCAACCCAAAGTTTACTTAAAACGTTTTCATCATTCGCACTCCTTTCCAAGTCCATGTATGTGTAATGAGATGTGGAACATATACTTTCGGACATGGACTTTTCCGAAAATCTAAAATCCATCGTCAAAATGCCCTTAAATATAATCCTGTTGTTATCGATTGATCATACTGAATAAAGAATTCTTCAAAAATTTGGTGTCCATGGCTGTAATGCGGTGGGAAAGTGTAACGACACGATTTTGAAATTGTTTGCATTTTGGAAAAAATACTCAATTTTCATGTTGCCCTATTAGTAAGAACGTCAATTAAGATTGGTTACCTTTCCTAACATTGAGCCTTCAAAGGTTTAAACCTCTCTAACAAACCTTATTATTTGATGGTGGTTCCGAACGGCGAACCAGATATTTTTTGAATTCAGTTGCCTCTAGTTTAAACACTATCTACACTACAGGTCTGGTATTTTGGGAAACAGCCTATTCCAGAAATGCATTTAGGTATCTGGTGTCAAATCTTACTATTTCCCAAACTTTTGATTTGTGACGTCATCACTTTTCCCTCCTCATACCTAAACATTTCAAATGTCGTCAAGTGTTTTTCGAAGGAAGAAATATTCGAAAGTATTACTGTATCATAGATTTGTACAAAATTTCCTTAGCATTACTCTTCCAGCAGACACTCTTGATAGTCCAGGGTCCTCTTACAAACAAACTACACATACGTGTAAGGCATGCGTAAGAAATGAAGTCTCCCTATGCATTTTGAGGAGGTTCTTTTAAAAACTCGTTGGAAAAACACGAACTACATATTCTTGATTGTCATAAATTAACGCTACACTGAAATAAAGGGACATATTACCTTCATGACAGCATTACAAAGCTGTGTATTTTATAGTATCTTAAAGTCACTCATGCCCCGGTACCCATACATACGCGAGTTTAAACAAGCAAATGTACCCTGACACTTTCCCCCTATTCCATATGTGCGCAATACACAGAGACAGGGAGTGCTAATTCGCTGGAGAGTAGAGAGGGAGCAAAGTAGTCTAGTCTTCCCACTTTGACATAACCTTCATGCTTCAACTTGCCATATCAAACATGGTCGAAAAGTCCGAAAACTAAGTATCGGAAATACTGGTCACTAAATAAAATATAAATATCAAAGACTAATTCCTCCATATCTAGAGGGATCTTCCATGCCTGTAGCCTTCAAACGTAAACCACGTTTCAAGTAATCCGATTGCCTTGCTTTAAAACTTTGAGTATAGTGTTCCTCTCGTGTTTTCGGTCGCTTATTTTGGCCAAGTAAAGTGAAAGTAGAAATGGTAGAATAAATTGCCACTACGGTTCCCACTATCTTCCTCATCAACTCAGATCAATCCAATGAAGTCTAATTCTATCCAAATCAATTATGATGACACTTACACGCTATTTATCTAGTGTCGCTAAATCGGAATGAACACTAGGGAACACTTTGTCTATAACAAAACCCACTGAACTACAAAGACCCGTCCCCCCACCCCCTTTGATCCTTGCTAATAATCATCGTTAAACATAGCCACCAGCTAAGGAGTACCTAACAATTAAACGACGGCGGATACCGACAAATAAACTTTAAAACCGCAAGGTAATTGCCAAAGGAACTGCGCCATACTAAAAACTGAAAGACGATCCGAAGCAGCCACGATGTTTTTCTTAACTCAGTCAAAGTAATACACGACCTTACAGGATGGCTTAAATTTAAACCATATCCTGTCCCCACTGTCCTATACATGATTACCGGTATTTAAAGTGTAAGTTACCTATAACCGGAGATTATTCTGCTAAACTTCACCTAAGAACCATAGAATGTAGCGATTATTTACTCTAAAACATCTTGTACGGTTGCTCATTTTCAGCTCTTTTGTGCCTATGTTAACGTGAAGTCCTTCACTAAACGATTATGAGCATAGTTAAGTGTAAATATCAAAGCGATAGTTTGGTTATTGTATGCCTAAATCTACAATGCAGACGACCCGTCCCCTGCGAGCTACCTTGCAGTGTGGGCTCAAGGAGAGACTACAAGTGGTAGCAACCATCGTTAAATCAACTCAGTGAATGGATTATAAATTAAACCAGTGAACTTGGCTGGGTCACCAATGTATCTAATAAAACCATTACGGGAATCTGTCATCACATATTCTCATACTGGAGGATTAGTTCGCAAATGGCTTGCTTTTTCCCAAAACAATCCAAACAATGCAACTGGACAGAACTCTATATTTGGAAGACAAAACCTGAAGTTAAAACAAAGCGAGACTCCTTATCTCTTCATTCTACTAAGTTGTGCTGACTTACTTTCAACCATTATTATGCTAATGCAATTTAAGAACCTCTTTGAAAATGACAAGACACTAGTTACAACATACAAAGTTGCAACAGTATTCAAAATGTCCTATTTAAATGGACCGAAAATTTAAGTGCCCATAAATGTCTGGTATAACCTACACTTGCTCCTATCTTCATGGCGGTGGTCTTCTAGAATTTAGCCTATTTGTCCACATATATCTCTCACTCACATGTTGTACGTGGATATCAAAGCAGGAGGTCAAGCTATGATCAGTACCTACAAGTGGCGTATTTAGGGGGTGGCACCGAGCCATGCTTCCCTCCTCAGGACAGAGCCATAGCTTTATAAGTTACAATCTGCTATTCTAAAAGAAACATGTGCCTTTCAGTAACTTGCCCTCTTGTGTTTGTTTGAGGTTGAGAGTGATTTCAATTCAACCAAGGAATAAATTAGCTTACAATTTATGCGACTGGCAAAAATGACGTCATAGATAAGGGCCATACCCCTCTACATTTTGCGTCTGAATATCGATGTCTGTATCTAAAAAATTTGGCACTACTGGATGTTACAGATATCTACAGAATGATGAAACCTTACACGACATTATCTTCTATATTAAACACAGCCTTCTATCAAGTCTAACAGCGTAACTTCTGCATGAAAATATAAGATCTAAAGAAAACAATGTTAAACTTTCAGTACGTTTCAGTGACTCGTTTGGAAGACAACTGGGCATCTGGGGTACGTTGTTGCTAATGCCATCAGCAAGGAAAACCAACGAGATCATAGTCAAAATTTGGTAAGTCATGTGTTCTGTAAGTAGTCTGGAAAGGAGTTAAGTATCGGATGTGACGCCCATGACTACTCTTAAGATAATCACTTTTGACCTGAGAGTCAGAGTTTCAGAGTTTAACAGAGTACTTGATTTACAGACTTTCAAAGTTCAGAGTTATATTACTAAATTATGTAATGAAATGTAGAACAAAGATGATCTTGTCTTACATAGATTCTAGTTCTGTCACGATCTGCTAGTACTATTCAGTACATCATGTATTTTATCCAGCTGGCGAGAATTGAATACAAGGCGCAATGATAGCGATGTCCTCCGATTTCTAATCGGTCTGATCGACGCCAGTGAAAAGAGCTGTCCACACTAGCAGTCAATCAACAGTCAATAATGGGGCAAGTGTATCATCTAGCAATCCACCTGATCTGAACCAGGTGTCATTGTGAAACGACGTATATCTTCGGACGAACAATAGGAAACTGCCACTCAAACAAGACGGCAATATCAGTCCCTTACTCCTGACAACCTTCTAAAATTGTACACAATGTCGAGCGACACATTTTTTCATTAAATGGGCGTAACAAACCCCAATTACCTTGCTCGATATACTATTTCATAGAAATAAATACTACGTTTTCAACAAATCAAATAATAATATTATAGAATAATGTCTTGCATGCGACAGGGGCTTGTTGCATATAGGGGGAAGGTGTATCTGTCCACAATCTTACCACAAGGTGTTCTATGACAATCTGGAATGCGTCGGTGATTTTTGTGGGGCAATCAAACTGTTTAAGTGCTTCAGCATTACAATACGAGCAGTCACTAACAACAGTAGACCCTTGTTTCAATCTATCATGGTTTGTGCACTGCTTGTATAACGCAAACCCAAACTACTAAAGTTGGCAAATTTCAAGTCAATCTGCTGGTATCAGCAAATGAGCGTATTTCTTCAAAAAGGCCCAAAGCTAAGATACATCAAATCATCTTCTTTATTCGTCGATGTCAGCAAATCTAAAAAATCCGCTAACAAATACCTAATTAAAGTTCCAGCACGTTTGAAACTACGCCATGACATGATATAGATCTGACACTAAGCCAATCCTGATCATTTTCGTTAATATTAGTGTATAAAAATGAAGATGGGTATGTATTCGACGATATGGACGTTTGATCTTGCTATCTTCGACACTGGGAAAGCTATATAAATTAACTTCTCAGTCGTTTCTTTCAGGATATTCTACGTAACCAAACAGTTCCACAAACAACGGTATGCGATGACATCGTAACGCCAGGGATCACAGTATTCACAAAAATTACTGGTTAGGAGGAAAGATCCCTTAGACCCGGTGCTGTGTAGTTATCTCAAACCCTATCCTACGCTAATATTTATGCCTTAAGGCAAAACGTCAGACTATTGTACTGCGATATAAAAATTTATCCTTCCTACATAATAATAAGAAACAAATGTCACGTCACTAGGCGGTCTTATTCATATAGCTTGGCCGTTGCGTGTTTTGACACAGAACACGAAATCTCCACAACGTTAAAACGCGATTACTAGAGAACTCCCTTACTTAAAACAATTGAGCAATGCAAAAACAAAGCTTTAACGCAATATCTAGTTATATGATTGGCCCCTTCGTCTTGCATTGTCAGGTTTATCTTCCCCTAAATCCCCTTGAGTTCCCTTCATACCTGGAGACGTCATCCTACTTTTAACGACTTAAAATTGAGGGCCACGGACCGGACCTGTTACATTACCTCTAACAACACTGCACGAGCGATGAACAATAACAAGCTCTTATCAAGATTTACAGCATAACATCTTAACTAAATTAGAATCAACTATGAAGCTTAAACAAAGCTGGCAATTTAAATCTATCTCTTTCAATAAGGAAAAGAATGCTTTACGTTCCAGCCCCATCTTGACAGACAATAATCCTTGATGTTTGCTTTTGTATTCTATGAATACAGTTATACAGAAGTTATATACCAAGTGCCAAAATTCAATTAAATTCAAACCAATAGGATTTTTTCTTCAGTTCGAAATGTTGCACTATTAGATCGTTAATGTTGCCAACCAACTGTGCTCAGCTTCACAAATAATTCAAATATGCGCATGATAACACGCTGTGCTTTTCTACAAAGTCAGAGGAAAGATTTATGCCAAAGCTAGTATTCTGTAAAGGATTAAAAAACCACTGCAATTTACTATGGGAAATTATTGAATTCACGGATGCTACGAGGAAAGTCCTGTCTAATAAACTATTATTATTCCAGAATAATAATCGGAAGAGAAGTGTCAGGGGAGATACGATCCGTTGTTCTAAATATTTACTACACATCGCTGAATTCTGAATTATCACAAATTTTTCTTCTTCTACAAGGGTAGAGCTGCAACGGTATAGCTTTACATTTCTTGTCAACAATTTACTGTCCGCGTTTTCTGCGAACAAATATTCTTAAACTCTTTTAACCGTAATATGCATCCAAAATGCCATTAACAGCGTATTATAACATAAACCAAAGAGCGCCGTAATCTGCGTTGAAATGGCTAACAATACAAACTCCTTCGCTTAACTGGATCGACTGTGTTGACAAAACAGGACACTGCAAACCTTAAGGAGTACTTTCATTAGCAGACATTCAACTACCAAGTGCTACGGCCAGACTTTCAGTACGATCATCAGAAGGTGAGTCCATACTAATGAAAAGCTTCAGAATGCCAATGCTACGATTATTGCATGTTTAGGTAAGACGAAAGGACCTAAAATTACCGAAATGTCTGTCTAAACAAGGGTCAAAACACACAGTACTTTGATTCAAAAAAGAAAGTCTTGCCAGCATCTAAGCCAGAGGAATTACAAACTACGTAGATCACACAAAGGTGACAAGAAGGGAACAATGTGAGCCTAGCCAAAGTTCTACCGACGTCAGTAAAAGATTCAAAACATTAAATACGATGTAAGACAGTAGATAACAATATTATATGATGAAGTGGGCAACTTACCAACTGTTGCTGGTAGAAGATTTCAAATTCCTCGAATATGCTAGCAGTACTATCTGCCATTTCGATATCATACCTAAAAAGTTATATTCGTCTTAACCGTCCCATTTCCATCAACAAGTATTCTATCCTTCCTTGCGTTTTGCATACGCAAATGATTGTGTATCGGTCGCTTTTAATTCAAGCAAGCCATGTCATTAGAGCTGATAGTCCGTGGTTAGGCATGGTTGGTTAGGAAACACAGGAGAGTCACAGATTAGAGCTATATCCCCTAAATAAATCTGCTTTAAAGAAAAATGGTACGCATGACAACATCTTGGACGTTATTCATATCCCTACTATGAATAGAGTAAAATCCGGAGTTGTTCCGCGGACCTAGCCTGGTAAAAACCACGGGAAGGAGCTTGCAAACTAAACATTGACTTAACAAGTGGCTCCGTGGCTGATAAAGTGACTTGCAGATACTCGTCAATTAACGTCTACCTCGTTATCACTCGATTTAAGTAGACAATAATACATTGGTTCGGCTACAGTGCAAAGGGTCATCGCGTCATGGCCACTTTCTCATTCCTTCGTCGTTCTCGTACGACATAAGAACTGAAGTATATCATAATCGGAGGCAGGTTCAGTGGCATATAAAGCTTACACAGATTGCAGAACGGGTATACCTTTCAAAGCTATAGTTATCCCCTGAAACACAACCATGGCGAAGATCGTAAGGCTAACAGCATGACGTGGAGTCAATGAAACTGAAAAGGTTGCTAGTCACAGCTGCTCATGCGCAGGTGGCACTCGTTTCTACAAACTTCAAGCTAAAACAACAGGTGAGGACACTAACAAACTCAATGTCAAATAAGGTGAACCCTCCTTCACCCCTGCGGCCATTCCTTTTGCTATCCATCATTATGACTGTTGAAGATCACCCGCGTTGTTACACGAGAATGTCCAATAAGACTCAAGACAACAACGGGAGTCAGTTTCACGATCGTTAAGCACGATTAACAAAATATAGATAAATGAACTTTCGATAAACTACATGCCACATGGAGGCAGAAACGTGCCACATGCCAAGACCGCTGAGAAATGCTTAGTGATCATAAGGCACCTTAGCAATTCGTAGTATGAATTTTCTTTTGCGTCGGACAGGGACGTAAGGAAAATCACTTCAGTAAAACTGACAGGATTCTAAATACAATAAAATGTGTGTGGTCCATCCAAGCATACAGTCGATGCCCTCTTCATCTAGTCTAGTCCTCTACATTAATTTGCCTAAAGAAACATGCCTCTACCAGTTTAACATCTACTTTCCACTCGAAAATTTAAGTCGGAGCGTTAGTTAATGTCGTAATTCACGGAAAATTTTGTCCCAACAATAAAGATCTTTCGCGAAAATTTAGGGCGATCCACGTTTTGAAATATTTTCTCTTAAAGAGAGTCAACTCTCAGAAGTTCGCGCATGCTAATGCTGTATAAAGGGCTAAATTTGTAACTATCCATGTCGGTAGAATAATATCGGTAAGTATCACTTGTTAGTTCCCTCTACTGTGCGAGTACTGCTATGATCAGTACAGGGGATGCTTTTCAAAGATAAAGAATTCTATTTACAGGTGTAAGGAAGGCTATGACAGCTTTCTCTTCACGATATAAAATATAAAGAAGCCCTAAGTATCACAAGATGAGCTACGTTTGGTCCCAACAAAACAAACAAACCTAATTTAATAATTATTATTATTTCATTAATGTTAAACGAAGACTGCTACGCTGAAGACACACAACAATAGGAGACCCTTCTGCACTTGTTAATCGGTTGCCTAAGATTTTGTCTGGCCCTTGGTTTGTGCAGATTCGACAAAATGTCCATTCATTGGTATGCTTGCACTTTGCCAGCTCAATGCTTATCAGGAATAGAATAGTGTGTAAATTCCAGCGTCGAGTTACTAAGCTTCAAACCGTACAGAGAAAGACAGGCCGATTTGGGCTTCTTCGAAAGTAACACGCACATGCTTCATACAGACTGATCTCCCGCAAGCTGCAACTGCCTCCCGCAAGCTGTAGCTGACTCTCGCAAGCTGTAACTGACCCCCAAAAGCTGCAACTGCCTCCCGCAAGCTGTAACTGACTCCTTGCAAAACAGCTAGTTGCAAACAGCCAAGAACGATACAATTGTAGCCCAAAAGTAAATGGCCAAGTGTAGAAACTCACGCTTAATACTTTTTACGCTTAATTGGATCGGAATAAGATGCATACTACTATCACAAGAAAACCAAGTCTCCGAAAAGGACCCTGTGATCAACTGTGATCAACCCTGTGTTAAATCAACAAGTCAACATGTTCTCTGACATTAATTCGCGGGGTTAGAAAAGCCTTTTCCGAATTGAGAATTACGATACAATGAAGATATCAATTCTGATAATAAAGGTTTTGTGAAACAAACATATTTTGACCATTAACCAGAGAAATGAATCAACTTGTAATGATCGCAAGTTGTAGACCCTAAAACGTTGATCAAATGAGATAAGCTCAGCAATCATCTTAGATATCCTTCTTATATCAATAGGATTAGAGTTTGCTCATGAATACCAAGGGGAAGGAGCGATACCAAACTTATGAAGCCATATCGAAATCAGAAAAACACGTATAATCTCACTATGCGCTCATGTAAAAGGCAATCTGAAATGTTGTTTGTTCACATCACTAGCCATCGCCTACTAAACCATACCTTCGTAATGTAATATCTGAGTATGGACGTCGTTGCGAAGGACACCGTTACAGAAACGCATTGTGAAGATGACACACATCTGTAAGATCTTTCCCCGGAGAATGGGTCGCATAAAGACTTTCTTTACTAAGCATAAATAGTAATATAATGTGAAACAATATAGTTTATCCCAGTGGTCTAAGTTTTGGAGGCCATAACCTGTTAAGGATCGTAATGAGTAATTGATCATTTTTACTATTTGGGGCCATTTTCCAAATCATGTCAAAAATAGAAGCGTCAATTATCACAGGGAGATCGCTAATCAAACCCGTATAAATAAATGTACACACATTTTGCACGATCCTCAAATTTGCTCAGAGGTTTGCGAGTAATATCTGTAACACAGATTGGGGTCTTTAGGGGTGGAGGTGGGGGCGGAAACCAATGGCTAATTCGAAGCAAATAGGTAAATTAACCAATTTTAACAGCCCACGCTATCTAGTAGTTGGAACTGAAAATAGATGTCACTCCTTTATTTGTTAAAAATTCTTGCCTGCCATGACAAAATGGCACCTCCACTGTAAAGGCTGTCACGGAACAGGTACCCGTTATTGCTGGGTGTAGTAGGTCTGGTTACAGACATACAATGTCTGTCCATCTGTCAAGGCTTTATCAGGAAATCTGTCATTACCCCCTTCAAATGCCACGTTTGTTATATCACTTTGTAGCTTTTACTGATAATCAAAACATCTCAAGTTACGTTTTTCCAGTTACGTTTTCTGATAAAATCAAGACAATACACGTACATTGTAATCAAGATGAAAAAGTCCAACGGCAGTTTCTCAATCAGAGGTCCCCTTCTTACCAGTGGGCCCGATATTGAATTGCTTAGCGGGATAAAAGATTCACACTCGGGGCAGAAATCATGAGATGTTCTCTGTTACTAGAACTCGTTTAGTATTTTGAGGTTTGATGTCAATCATAAATTGACTAGTGTAAGTGATTACATAATACTCTTACTCTTTCCAAGTTACAACAGGGTTCACGTGCATAGCTGCATGGCTACTTAATGCAATCACTGAAAGGGGGTGTTAAATTATATTTATATAGGCAACTATACTCGCACTTTTTCTCGGCTGACGGAATAGTTTAAACGGTAAAACATAAAACACAAGGTATACAGCCCCAACGTTTTACAAAGGAGTTCGAAATAGTTGGTCAAGGTATTCAACCAGTCAAATCCAAGGCACAGCAAAATCCCAAACAAACACCGCATTAAAAAAGGGCACACACTTCGTTCAAGATTCAAACAAACCTAAAACTGACAAATTCTACATTATTAGATTTATACCAGGGTTGGAATTTTTTCACTGCCATTAGGTAATTTCAACTTAACATGTTAAATACCTGTGAATATGACTGTGGCTTCTCTGGCTTGTCACCATCCTCCTTCGAAAACTTGTAAACTTTTTGTACATTTGCGTCTACAAAGACCAGAGTAAAAATGAAATACAGTACCTATGAAATAACCTAGCATAACTGTACAATATGCATCTACTGATCTCTGATGCCACAATACCTCAACAATAGCAGGGAGTGGCTCCCTTTGTAGGAACGCCTGTAAACTAACAAACTGCATTTGACCAAGATATTGTGATTAATACAAACTGTGAAATCTCAACGTCTTTCATGCCGTGCCAATACAATTTTCATGCGAGAGGAAATGTTCAATACTTTCAGGTAAAACAACTACTAATTCTTTTTCAGCAAGTCACCGAGCCTAAAAATATATCTAATGACCAACCTACTCCGAAAAGAACCAGCATGTTTTGCCAATGGAGCGTTTTACAGCACCGCATCAAATGCCAGTCGCGTTGGAACTGGAGAGCGTTCAGAGACAAGGTAAGGGCATTCTGATGTAGATTTCAATTTGCTTACTCAACGTGGAAGGGTTACGACCCTGATACCCACTGTCCCAATTCCTAGCTATAGCCAGTAAAGCAAGCAACGGTGGGTCCAAGGTGTCACAAAGGGAGGACATTATGTTGTGGGTAAACCCATAGTTTTATAGCCAAATTTTAAACTATCAAGAAAAATATCCTATGATATCAAGCGTTTTCATCATCTATAATGTTGGGAGGCACAACTGATGTTACTCCACTATTTGGAAAGTTATAAAAATTGTGTTTTTATTCTAATTGTAAGTAGCCTGGTAAGGTATTTAGATCTGCCTCTTATAGCAAACATCCAATTACAAGCGTACCATCGTCTTGAGCACGAAGCCCCGTTAATGGTATCTCTCCACCCTTCTGTATTTGTCTGTACCACGTCGAATGGACTGAATGCCTCTTCTGACGTTCTTCCTGTCGACTGAGCTTCGGTGGCCCGTCTGTTGACACTTTCTCCATATACGTGGACTTTAATCCCCGAACCGAAACTACAGAAACAACGGCACAATACATAAATCACACAGAAACACTGACAGGGGTCAGATATAACAAAAATAAGAACATAATACATACGATTGAAGGATAGAGAATATTCCCACACATGCCAAATCGTCCTAGAATACTCACATATTTGTTAAACCATCTCATTAGATAGATCCGCCATTGGCGGAAAGCTTAAAATACAGGCTATTTTAGGATGACTATAAATTTGCATAAGCTTTGATCACAAGTGGGCGGTTATAGCAGATGGGCGGTTAACTTAACGATCACCCTACATTGGCATTAGTATCGCGTTACAAATTCATAAATTTTCCAGCATCTATTCCTGTTTACTTTTTTTCCAAATGACTTCGAGTCTATTTTCGGTTTTGCACTACCATCTATTTTCTACTTGCCAATCAAATAAACATCCCCCCTGGCTATCAAGGAGTTAAGCAGCCACCTAAAACCTTGGAAAATGATAGAAATAATACAGGACACGTAATACATGGTGGGGGTATCTATTTCTGGTATCATTTGTTTCCTAGACTTCTTCTCTTTGCAGCTAAAAGGTTTGGCATGCAAGTCTTCAAAATCGTCTGCTGAAAACTTAAAAATAATTGACGTGGGGGCTAGGGCAAAATGTTCATAGATTGAAATTGTTGCTAAGAGTATCGTTGCTTCTTTGATTAATCAGACAAAGAAATAAGAGTTTCAGAGAATGTGAAAATTATAAATAAACCATTTTAACAAGAAAAAGCGTGCAATACTGAAGGAGAGGTGTTGCAACTTTTCTAGATATAAGTAAGTAAATCAAATCAATGAAGACCAATTACGTAAATTCTGAAGAATAACGGAAAATAAAAGAATATGGAATAAAACTTAGAACATAATGGCTTACTGACACTGCTCAGACAGAGGGAGAAGGCGGGTCAACATCTATCCTGCCTGATACATTATGAAGAACGTGGTCTATCTATCTGAAACTTTCTGACTTTTTCTCAAATTTATGCAGGGATACAGAAGCAGTTTCAGAAAATTTGTTTGAAACTTTGCTTACGATGACGTCATAATATTTCCTACGAGGAGGTACTCATAAGCGACCCAAAATGTGTGAAGGCAAAAAACACAACAAAACAACTTGGAATAAATCTGCCTTAGGGTTATAAATTATGTTCGGTGCACTTCAATAGGTCTTTGCACACAGTTGATTAGTTTTTAAAGCATAGAAAATTAAGCCTATCTTCACAATGAGTTGTTGATGTTATTTTTACTGTCCTACTGCTGCGCAGTTATTAGATCGTCTGCAATACCATAAGTAGAAGTGTTTTTCAAGCATGCAGATCTATTAAGAATTTAACCAGTTTTCATACCTAAGTGGCAAATATTCAGCCAGTTATTGATCTTAACATAGGTGCAAGCCCACTAGGTCATCACCCTAGTCATATTCCGGAGAACTCAAGATAACAGTGTTTGGTTAAGCATTGTCCTCGTGCAAAATCGGGCAGCCTTGAGAATGTATTGCACTGGTCCACATCACATCCTTGGCACCCTTGAGCCAGTCAACTACACACCCGTTAAACGTGCCCACCTCGAGAGTAACCAAAAAGAGAAGGAATGGAACTCTTAAATGAAATTGTTCGGAGATCTTTTACCTGATCTTACAAGTAAATATTCCTCATAATACAAAAAATTATATAATAAAATTTTACAAAATTCCAAATTTAGAACTACACGATTTAAAGACACCTGTAGTGAACTCGATGGTGTTGTAATAACGTCACTAGACTTTATGATGATGACATATACAACTGGTTATATCTCCCTGGTTCACCTGGCAAAGAAGATATTGGGTTTGGGTTTACGCAAGTAAGTAAACAGTTACATTAGCTTTAATAGATAAAAAAGAGTTCAACTTTACCTCGTCCAACTGGAGGTTCTGATGGCGTTGAGCTGAAAACATTACTGTTTGGACGAGAAAACAAAGAGGAACTATATAAAACTAACTCAAGTTATCAAAAAACTGATAAGTAAAAAAGTGTTGCCTAGAATAGTTAAGTACTCAATTATAACTCATAGAATAGGTTCAACACAACGTGAAATGGTCATCTACTCGTCGAGAGGTTCAAAATTACATACCGACGAACTACCTCGCAATTTACACCTACCTCAAAGTGAATGAAAATACAAGTACTCTGTTTACTAATTTGCATTGAATTACACCTATTCCAATGTGAAAATGAACGCCTTGTAAAAGGAAAATTCATCCGGGCAGTTCTAACTGTTAGTACACTGAGACCTCTGCACCCCTCAGCCCTCCTTCGCTTTCCATAGCGTTACTTTTGAACTTCCATGTCCGCAATTGAAAGGGCGCATATATTATACAATTTTAAATTCAAAATAGCACTGGCGTTTAAAGATAGGCCATATTTGGGTTAAACTATATAAGGCCATTAGTGATCCTTGCCATATGCCCTGTCTTCGTAATAACCACCGACAATAAAAGTGAGCAAAAGTCAAATGCTATCCATATCGATCGTCATCACCATTGCGTAATATTGATCATTTCCTCCTAAGTACACTGATTAAAGGGGACACTGATGTTAATCTTAATCCAATTTATCGTGACTTCCACTAGATCTGTACCGGGCTTGCGTGACGCCTAATGTATAATCGAAACGTTTCAGCCGATGCTGACAGTGTCCGACCCGAATCATAGTGAAGTAACGTCCCAACACTGCTGCGTAAGTGTAGACGTTGCTAACAAATCCTTTTCCTTCTTGAGTTTTTCGCCTGATGAGTGAAACATCAAAGTCTGGAATATTCTTTGAGTAGACCTGCTATTTCATTCTTTTTGCTTTCGATGGACGGAATGGAATTTCGTGCTCGTCGTCTCCGGAGTTGCTCCCGGACATTTCCAGCCTATTTATACAAAATAGCACCTTAGCCTGTTCGTTTCAGTCGTATTTAAGGTGCCCTAATAGGCATACTCTATATCTGAATTCTCCTCTTATACACTTTCTGGTACTTAATTGGCAACAATTTTAGGTTAATTTCATGCTTGAATAGTAAATCCGAAATTTTAGACATTTTGTGTATTGCCGTGTGCTGCAAAACCAACCCTACTAACAAGCAGCTTTATTGCTTCACCTAAGAGTGTTGAAGTCGTTCTTGCATATACCATTGGGAAAATTCAAGGCATTTACATCAGGTTTCCACAAGCTCTCTGAAGACCTAGTGGATCCCTGAGATTACTTTGTAGAGTGCGAGGGCAAGTCAGACAATTGTAAGGGAAGCAGACGTTATTCTGAAAGAGGAAGGGGGTCATGAGAGCAGGGCCGTCGAAAGCCAGCGCGGGCCCCGGGATATCTTATAGCACTGGGCCCCAGGAGCTTTCTGGGCGAAACGCCTAAGACTGTTTCTTTAAATAGAAAAATATTTTTCCTGGCCCCGGACCTCCAACCTCGCCTACTCCCCTCTCGACGGTCCTGCATTGGGAGGTACAAACACTACTCTTGCAGATTGTGGAAGTACGGCCGCCTAGATGCAGGTTTCCTTGTTCTCATAAAGAAATGCTTTGCGTTGATATCAGGAACAAACTTTGGCAATTTATTGTTCGGAGTCACCTGACACAAAAGAGCACGTAAAATATACCCAATTGAATCACGTTCCACTTACTCGTCACTGTGATTCCTGAAATGCATGGATGCTGGGCGTTGCCTTTCAGTGGGAGACTGACTGCGAATAGTGTTGGGTGACGTTGCTCCGTCGTATTTCCGAAAGGCTCCCTTTGCAGCGTCTGATGTTAGTAAACGTGTAAGGTGAGATTCTCCTGCAAAATGCAAAGACATTTTTACGGTTACTCCACGAAACAAATCACTACGATAATAAAGCAAGTTGAAACAAGTGCGCACAAAGATGGAAAATAACCCTCTGAGGTGTTGAGATCAAGGACTACAGAAATTTACGGGAAGTGGCATGATACTCCAACATGCTTACATTTGTCCAAGAAATCAGAAATCGTCAAGAAACCACTACTTCAATCTAATTTGAATATCAAACCAAGTGTATTGATTCTTAATTGAGTACAGATTCGTATTCTGGTTTGTGATAGAGAAAACTTCTCTATGTTGGAAAAGTGAACTTAAATTTTGATGATCTTTCTATAAATAAACGTTTATCCATACTAAAATTCGACGGTCATGATGCCTTCACCACACAAACTCACGTATAGATATATATTTCTAAAACAAATGAATGCCGATTGCCACCGCACGAATTGTTTATTGCTATCCTTACACAAATAATCTGAACTGTATTAGGAATTGATGCACAAGCTTCTTTTTGCCAATAGATAGGAAGATACAGAGTTATAATTGGATGGTAGTGTATTTGCTGATACCACTAAAATGGAAGGAATTGTTGAATATAAACGAGATTAGCAGACAAAGATTTACCGGCCAAAGAAAAAGAGGAGAACATCCCCTAAGCCCTAGAGCAACAATTGATTTAATGGGTAGAGAAAGTGGGTGGGTAAGGGATAATACTTGTAAAGTGTTTAAAGGAATAGAATTCTATGTACTCAGCGGAATTGTAAACCAGTGTATTGTTGATTTCCCTTCTATTCTGAGGGTACGGCTTGATGATGCGAAGGGTCATAAGGATATTTTACATTTATTACTTTTTACTCAAAAGTCATTGTTCTTGTGATGCTTTTCACCGAATAAAAGACAACTGTTACTATTTAAGCCGTCACGGAGCTTGCATTGGCTGCCTGGTAAAATGGTGACACACAATCACCTAAAATACCTTCTTTTATATAAACATGTTAGACTTCAGTCGTTTGAAAAGATAACGAGTATAACGAGTTACGTCCGTTTCAAAAAAGGTAGTAAGAAAGTCTGTAGAAGTGTTGACTTCCATTCAAGCATATGATAAAACGCAAAAGTGTGTTTTCTTATCTTTCATTTTTGACCAAATTAGACTTCGCGGAAACCTTTAAAATAAAAGTTGTGCAAGCGGGGGAAAGATCGTCATTCTTCTGCACTTTGTATATAACCACGAGCTTACGATCCAGCTTCGCTTGATGTAAAATATCACAAAATGCAATCTCACACTTTTTCTGTATCTAAAACGGTCAAAAGCTGTACTTAACAAAGTACATTATTAGCAGAAACACAACCATAAACATCAGCTTCTTATTATAGTCTTTTATTTCTCCCATCTTCAGGTTTCTCAAAAACCCTAGAAAATAGAGGTAGCATGATTTACACCCTGGCAACGCCCAAACAAGGTCACTCAGGGGGCAAAGTTACATTTTTACAAAAGGATTTAGATTGATCAAATCAATGAATGGTGTATAAATAAGAGCGAGGTGAAAAGAAAGACAGACAGACAGGCAGGCAGGTAGGTAGACAGGCTGTCAAGCATGCTACCTTGTAATATATCTGGAAAAGGGAAAGAGAACCAGTCCTTCTATCAAATAACATTTCGTAATACAGAGGATACTTGAAACAAGACGTCGTGCTGACTAAGGCCGCGTTTGCACGAGAGCGGATCCAAAT